>STGP01007430.1:0-11044 GCA_004918865.1 Caryocar brasiliense | reverse complement strand
TATGATCCTCTCGTATCTCTGAAATCTAATTGAAAGTATACTCACTTTTAACACGGACTTTTTTTTTTCTCTTAAAATTGGAGGCTGCTGCGAGTTGAGAATCCTATCCTTTTTTCTTCTTTTTGTGCCAAAAGACAGATTTTCCGTTTTCGAGATGCTGTTCGAGTGAGAGGGTGAAACGCCTTTCAACCGAAGAAGTTACACGAACATTTTATAAGTACAAAAAATTAAACGAATATGATGCCCATGTCTTTTTTTATATATATATATATTTAAGCCAATCTAATATTTTTCTTTTTTATTTGGATTAAAAATTAGAACTTACAACAAGAAAAAAAGTGAGTAAAAGCTTGAAGGGCTTGACGGAAAAAGTGACGAGAGTAGTGTGTAATATTTAAGAATATGTCCCTAATATGTAATGGGCATGCTTTGTACATTTACCAACGTCTCTAGTAAAATTCTAGATTTTTTCATGAAAATTTGAAGCAAATTACTACTAAATTAATAATATTTTAACTAAAAATATAATAAAAATATGTAAAGAAATTTAAAGACTCAATTATTGGTAATATGAGAATTTAATTATGTTACTACAAATAAAAAATTTTGTTTATTTTATTTTTAAAAAATTTATACTCTTATAAATTTAATTTTTAAAAAATATGAGATTTTATTATTAAAAAAATAAATGTCAAATTTTACATTAAAAGATAACAAAAATTAAAAATTTAATACCCTGTAACAGAATAACACCTCATTGAATTTGTCTTAAATAATTAAAAATACTTTATATATTTTCAAACTTTAATTATTCAGTCGATTTTGAGCCAATTTTTATTTTATTTGAGTTTGGGGTGATAACCAAATCGGTCTTATAGCCCACAATCAGTTAACCCGATTTCTGACAAATCTAAATTAGACAAAATTAGGAATTATTTCGTCAGTGCAGTTAAAAAATTGTTATATTTATTAAAAACTAATTATAGTAAGCGTACCACCAAAGGAAAATTCAAATGCAGCCCACAATGGATATTGGATCCAAGCCCACTATCAACACGAAAAAAGCAACTTGCAAAATCATATCAGCCCAAGGACAGATTTTTCAAGAAGTTACTTGTCTTACGCCCTGTTTGTAAAGCTGCGGGTGCTAGTTACTGGTATTTATTATTATTTAAATAATAATTTTTTAAATTAAAAAGTAAAAATTATGATATTAAAGTACTGTTAAGGATATAAAATTTAAAAAAAAAAAAATTTATCAAAACACTGTTCCCACACGCGTACTGTAGCTACGCGGAACTCTCAAACAAGCTCTTAAATTACAATCTTAATCAAGAAAATAATATTTTAAGGATAATATTTTGAATACGCATTATCCGATAAAATTTCATGCGAGCAAACAAATTCTTTATTTGATTCAATTTTTTGTTACTACTTTTGCCATACAATCTCAAGTTGAGCCTTTTGGTGTCAAATGCTTCATAACTTCGATTCCTCCTAGGTTCCCATCGAGGAAACAAAGGGAACTCCGTAAAACTACATCGACGAGTTTCCCGTGTTATTGCTCACATTTATGCGGTTGCTTAAATGTACCAGGGATTAGGCTTAGAACTCTTCGCTAGTGTCATTAGAATCTGATGTGCAGGTGCAAGCCGTTCTTCTACAAGACCATAAATGGGTATCTTCTCTGCAATGCAGGAATTAAATGCCGTCACGGTATATCGAAGATCTATCTGAGAGATGTACCATTAAGAAGGTGAGTTATGGCTCGCATTTACAAGCATTTTCTACAAACACGGAACACATGCGCTCACAGATATGTTAATTGCTAATCGCGGGCGTTGCCATTTACTGCAAGTAGGCACTGCGTTTCCAAACTTCACCTTGCTGGAAAGAAATTTCAGGACAACAATCCTACCAGGCGATGTTACAGATTTCAGCACACATGTTTATAATATATCAAACAGCAAAAACCCACGTGGGCAGAAGAAGCGATTTAAATTGGATCATAAAATTGCATACTTGCACTAATTTTACCAGTAGGTTAAACGGTTTGGGTTTTTTGCTTTTTAAATTAATGAGTTCAATCGTTTCAATTCCAATTCAATTATTTTTTGAATCCAAAATTTTGCCTTCAAATTGGTAACGTTTCTGTTTGGGTCCACGAGCAATTATATCGAACCCCCAACATCATCAACTACTATCAACTCCACTTGCATTGTCCACAACGTGGAGTCCCACGAAAAGCGGAAATGGACAGACGCTGGCGATGGACAAATCTTGAAGAGGACGTGTCTTGTTTGGTACAGCAAATTTTAACGTCTCGAGTTAGATCCAAGAATTATCACTGTTATCGTGGGACCAGATTTTTATGTTCAATAACGATGTGGAGCAGATCCATACATACTACTACCATTTCTCAGCCTGCTTATCACTAAAATTTCTCTTTTCTGTCAAGAACCTGCGGTTTTTTGTTTTTACTTTTTAATTATAAAAATTATTTATGGAACGAAATACAGCTTGTTTTACCAACAAGTATTCCTGAATTCGCATGGAAATTGGCAAACGGAGACAAAACGAAAGATTTGCTGAGAGAGTTGATATTCAGAGGAACTTGCTTACGTAAGAGGCGAGTGGCAGCGAGAAAAGGAAAAAGGAAAAAGAATGCTGGCATGGCATTCAATTTGCACTTTGCAGTAGTGCATAAACTCTCAAAAGAGAAGTTCTGTTAGGACCATGAATGTAACAACCTAATGGCATCTTGTATGGTTGGTATGTAAAATAGTGAGAGGGAGTTGCACAAGGGCTTTAGTAGTAGAAATAAATACCACTGACAATGATATACGCATAACTCTGGTGTAGAAGATGAGTAATCAGGAAATTTAATAAAACAATCTAACCTTTTGCTCGCCAGCAATTTGGAAGCAAAGATGGTACCCACCAACAGTTTAAAAAACATGAGTTTGCACCGTGTTTCTCTATCCCTCTTTGTCCACCCCTTAAATGCAGACTGACAGGAATGTTTTGTCTATCCCATTTAAAACACCTGCATCAGTCCCATCCTCTTTCTTCCATGTTGCATAATCTAGCATCTTACATCTCTGTTTGCTAGTTGCAAACCCTCCCAGCACTTCTTCAGCTGATGGGTACAGCCATGGAGCCCCAACCCGTAAAGCAACTTAGAGAACTGCTCGACGAACAACAAGAACCTTTCATCCCAGAACTTCACCTTTTTGAGAGGGCGCATCTGAGAAAGAGCTTAAGACCAGAAAGAGACTTTAGCTTCTGCTGCGGCAATTCTAGGAAGTCTCTGAAGAAGTTGTTTGATCACTGCCGAAGCAAGAACGAGAAGGCTATACCGCACTGTTCACAGGTAATAAAAGCTGTATATAACCAAGTCGTCTCCATTAACGAGAGGCTACGAATCAAAACTTCCAGTCATGACACTGAAAAGGACAGGAATAAAAAAGCTGTGGCAGAATTGGACAGATTGTCATCTGCTAGCAGCACAACAGTGTATCATTCATGTTCTGGGAGTGATGCAGAAGAAACATCAACATCATTGCCAAAAGAAGGCATCTCATTGGCAGAAAACAGTTCCAAGTCTTTCAGGATATTAAATCTACTAGAAGAGGTGGAATAACTCTACTTTCATGATTTCTTCTTGAATATTTCCAAAAATTATTGTATATTTTGCTTCTTGATGCAACAAGGAAAGTAAAAAATTCAGATAATGACAAAGGTAACAGACTGCTACAGATAGAAAGCTCAGATGGAGATGCATAAAAGACAGTAAGCAACCAAGCCCAGTGTCAGTACTAGAAGACGTACCTTCTAATGGAGGTTCCCCACTTCATGGCAGTAAGTATCTGCATCTACTACATGAACTTAGCATGAACTTTTTGACTTCATTTTCTGGTCTTGGAATCATCATCAAATTGTTCTCTTCTCAAAGACAAAACAGAGAACTTCACTACAAGGAAGGAAGACAACCCTTCAAAAGTTGGTGTTATTTGGTCCAAGAAAATCACAGAAAGCTCCATCTTGTCAGCTTTTCTGTGGAAAATACTTTTGCCCTCGGAAACTAAGAAACCAATTTCTGCAGGAGTCACAGAATTACAAGAGCTTGTCCAGTCTAGTGCTTCTTTACAACACTTCAGGTCAAAAGGGGTATTGCAACAAACAAAACAACTTGCGTTTGATTTTGTCAGGGAAGTTCTTGTGACCCGCGGAAGGAAGCAGCAACAACAATGGAGAACATATTTGGCATCAGAAGAGCTTGGGAAGCGCATCGATGAGAAAATAGTGTCCTGGGGAAACCATGCCAGAGATGAACCAAACTTGAAAAATTTGCTGTACTCCAACTTGCTGGAAACAATACAAGAATGGAGCGCTTATGAGCAACAGCGGAGGGAGATTGGTATAGAGATTGGAGATGCCATTTCCAAAGAGATCATGGACGACATTGTCGCGGACATGATTATTTTCACCACTTTCCCCTTTTTCCCAACTCCGAACATGTCTCAAAATTATCAGATGTCGAGCCCGTTTCAAAATTCATTACTTCAAACCTCTTCAGTTATATCGCCACTGAACTTTGAATATCAGAATATTTAGGTTGTTATTTGCTCATAATCAACAGAATACTGCAGTATATTTCGGGTCCAATTTTTTTTTGAACTGCATAGAGTTTTAAATAAGAAAAACTTGAAATTTTATTTAAAAGTTATTGACTTTATTTTCACTCAATTAAATGATAAATGTTAGTTGAGCTCCAAAATTTTATACTTTTATTATCTTCACACATCCATTGATTTTCTCAATCGCTTTATTTAATCTAAGAGAATACACTATGCCAGCGCTGACGATTCAAAGCTGCAACTGTCCAAAGATTACAGAATCCACATGCAACTCCCTAATTACTCCAACCACGGTGCAAGGAATAAAATCAAAACATCCTACTTAGAACGAATGAGATCAACGTAGTTCTAAATCATACTCAGAAATTGATCTGAAAGCATATTCAGAAATTGACGTTATGCATTCAATCTCCCTCACCAAACCAGCAGAAAATCCCTTTTTCTACCAAAAACATCTATCAGCCCTCAGGAGCCAACAAAGGTGAATACAAAATATTTAAAACACCAAGAAAAATGCAAACAATTGAACCTTTATGGATTCATCCATTAAAAAAAAAATTGCCTTTTTGTACCAAATATGGCATAATTGGTCCGAGCACCATAACTTTGGAAAAGAAAGTTTTCGCAAAATGGGCCAATTTTCATGGTTTCAGGACAAACTGCAATGCCCATGTGGCCCAAATTAACGAATGAGAATTTGATTCTCCACCATTTTATAATTTCATGAAATGAAATGCAGGATATTTTGGTTTCTGTGAAAATGAAAATGTGGGGGGCGGTTTTTCAATATAACTTGTTGAGAGAGTCACCCCGTCATTAGAGCAACTACTATTTTCTGTAAAATCACTCTTATGATGGTGGTAGATCAAATTAGTGGTCTCAAACACCTCCTTGATAGACAAAATGTCATTCACAAATCAAAGGTTGTTCCGAGTTGTCATCAAGAGATCATTTCCTCTGTGACAAGGTGAAATTGTTAATGATCAATAATAAGAAAGAAATACATGAAATAGGTTTTTTTAGTGTTAAAATATAAAATACATTATTATATCTCACTCAATCGTTTTATATTTTGGATTGATTGGTTAATATAATATATAAATACTAAAGGATTAGCATTCGATATTTTAATACTAATATTGAATATTTTTTTATAATATTATTAATATTTTAAATAAAATAATATTTAAATGATTTTTTAGTACTGTTTAAAAAGTTGATAACAATTTACTAGGAGCCTATTTGATTTGATAAACTTCTAAATCCAGGATAGAATGCAAATAAACCTCCATTCATAGAATTCCTTGTAAATAAACAGTTCAAAGAAACAGGACAAAGTGTGACAAACATGAAAGCGCCAATTGATATTCAACGAAAACGGACAAATAACGAAATTCCAAGCCAAGAATAAAGTAACGAAATTCCAAGCCAAGGGTAAAGACCACGCTTAATGTTGAATCCGTCAAAGAATCACAAACAATACCACTTCTCATCTGTCTCCGGCTCTCAACTTTTTACATCGGAGCTGAGAATTCCTCACCAAATTTATCATCTCGAACGCTGCAAGACTGCTTGCACGAGATCAAATATACCCTTTTTCGATCCTCTTCTAAACAACTTGATAGATGATGTTTTGGCGCTCTTAGTGCACTCCTTATAAGCCGCCAAAAATGGGTCATCCACCTTATTATAATTATGGCCTTTTCTTGAAGAGTTTCTTGCAAGAGGAGCAGCCTGAAATGTGCATGGAGGTAGAGGAACTTGAATTTCTTGATGAGGTGATACCTTACGCGACCTTTCAATCGGGCATGGAGGGAGTGGTAGTTTGATGATGTCGCCTTCTTCAAGGCACTCCCGAGTTGTGATGACTTTAGGGACTCCGGGCTTGTTCTCCCACGAGAAGGGTACCTGCCCTTTTGAGTGATGAGACTTACTAATTTGATTCATTTTCTCTATATCCGAAGTTAAGGTTAGAGTTGGTTTTGGTTTTATGTACTCTAGCTCTAGGTGCTGTGCTTGCTGGAACAAATTTGGGAAGGCCAAGCAAGTAAAACGTTAAGAAAGAAAGAAGGATAGCAGCCTTTTTAAAAGGCATTTGAAGAGTAAGGACAATGGAGTTGGGGAAGAAATAACGAAAATTTGGAAAAGATTGGAGGAAAGAACGACTAAGTCATCGTGGGGTTCACATCAAGGAAAAAATTGAGATGGAGGAATGAGAGTTCGAGGCAAAGTGGCAAACCTGGAATTATTGACTGAGTCCATGCATGATACTTGAGAGACTTGAATGAAGATCAATGTTTTATTGCTTCTCATTGCTGACCGACTTTCTTATCAATTGGGTTATTTCTATAATGGTTCAAGAAAATTTGGTAGTCAATTTTAGATACGTGACCTAATGTATGCGGATTGTGTTAAAATAAAAAAATATTTATTATAAAATGAGTATGTTCTTTTATTTTTTTAATTAAATTTTAATTTTAATATTTAATTGTAAGAAAGTAATTTATTTTAAATTTTTTTTCATTAAAAAAAAAAAAATGTATGTTTGCCGCAGCCGTCTACTCAAATCCTGGTTAAATTTTCTTCCGGGTGATTTTGGTTTTTTTAATAGAAGACAATAATTCCGCCAATCCAGAGAGAGCGCCCCGTAGACTAGCTGAGATGGGCCTGTTGATCGTGAAGAAGAACAAGATTGCATTCGCAACCCGAATCAACCAGGAAAGTGGTCATCATCAGCATTTTCCGCGATGCTTGCAAATGGACAAATCTTCTTGATCGTAATTCTTACGCGCATTTGAACTGCTATGTAAATATTCCTACCTAATCGATGGTTCGCTGTGCGGATTAAACGACTTGAGTCCCAGCATTTGAATCATTCCCCTGATCCCTTGTGAATTAGGCTAGTGCTTTTATCGGTTTAACGCAAAAACAAGCAAAAAGAGGAATTATTTTTTTCGTCAAATGGAAGGCCACAAGCGCTTTTCCTCTCATATCATAGCAAATGTGACAAGAGCACCCTATTTAGCTGGCTATAATTTTAGCTACTAAAAATATAAATATTATTTTAAAAAAAAAATTTGTTACACAATTTTTAATTGCTAAATAATATAATCGTTCCAGACAGGTGAACTAGACGAGATCTGAAAAGCTACTACAATTTTAGCATGTGGCAAACTCGAACGTGCCTTGATCCAAATTAGATACGTCGATTTTTTCACCATTCCCTTTACTTAGCGCCACTGTTTTGGAGATCTGGTTAGCAATTTCAGACATCCTTACCAAATTTCCATGATCCACAGCACACGAGTGTCTACATGAGAGCGAAATCATGCCCTTCTTCATGATCTTGAACCTCCCGTCACCGGACAATTTACCATTTTTCGGGGACTCGTGATTAGAAGCGGTGCACTTCTTGTAAGCTACCAGGAAGGGATCTTCTGGATCAATGCCCTTCCTGAATTTGACATGACTCCTTGATTGAGCTTCAAAATTTGGCAGACGATATGTATCAAAGAAAACTCCGGTGCCCTTCGGAGGAGGAGGAGGAAGAGGAGGCAATTCATGTGTGAGATCTTGATAGGCAATCTTGGACACTCCTGGCTTGTGCTCCCATGAAAAGGGTATTTCTATTTTAGAGTGGTATACCTCGTTCTGACTCATTGTTTCGATTGTGTTTTTCCAGTGGACTGGATGGCATGTATGTCGCATATATATATATAAAAGAGCAGGTCACGTGCTTTATGCCTCTTCAAGTTTTTTAAGTTTTTGACGGCTTAACTGTTCCCTCAGAAAGGGAGTTTCCATTCTCCAACAAGACACAAAAAGTAAGGCAGTTAATCAGATTAGCAACATTATTATTATATAATGTCACAAGATACGTAGAGAAGTTGCCAAGGAAGTCATATTTCTGTGAAAAGTAAAGTTACCCGACGAAGTTAGAGCCCTGGAGGACTCTTCTAACAGCCTATGGGATGGTCGAGTGAGTGCCTGCTTTTAGGCACAACTAACATGTGCGGTTGATTCAGATTTCCACCACATTAAGACAAAACACGAAGCAAAGAAACAATAAATTAGCAATCTTGACTTGCTTGTTGATAACATTGTGGTTTGAAATAAAATCAGGATGCTGCTTACGTTTTGTTTGATTTTTGCTTCTTCTAGTTATAGGAAGGGCATTTTGCTGAACAGCGAGCCTTTTACGGCGTTGAAATGTAAGGAGAATATATATGTAACTGAATAAGCAAGTGAACTTGACAAGAAGAACAGAATCTAAAAGGAAAATAAAGAAAAGAAGTACAAAACTCATCCAAAAACTAAAAATAAAGAAGTAGAAAACTATTTTCCTGCAAATTGAGTATTGTTACCCTGTACACGTGCGTCGCTAGCTACCCAAGGTTTTCCCTGCGACCCTGAAATGGAGATGGAAGGGCTTTGGGACCTCAGTAAACTGCAAAGTTTACATTTCCATGAACATTAGACTGGATCAGCTAGTCATGAGCATGTTTGCTTTGAGCTGATCCATGTTGAGGGCACCCAAGTCAGATCTTAGCAAATTGGATTTGGGCCTGATCCAATCTCTCTATCACATGAAGATCGTCCAATCCTTGGCCATTTTGGCTTGGCACACAAGGACACTTCCAATCTTTGAAAATTTAGCATTCGTGAAGAACACTGCGAAAATAATTAGCAGCCAAAGAAAATCCGCTTTTATATTTTTTAAGCACTCGGTGAACCAAAAAGCGTTTAGTAGGACCGCTGAAAAAGGCCACCATCTCACCATCCACTCTCCCTGGCAACCACCAGCACAGACATTTACCGACCAACATCATTCTAGTGAAATGAAATCATCTTGTCTAACATACGTATGCACATGAACATGGATATGCACAGTTTGGTTCACAGCCATAATTCTATATTACCATCCCAGACAGAGTTTTCTGCCTGGCTAGTATTTAGTACTTGCTAGTTAGGCTAGCCTGGGAGAAACCATGGCCAAAAGAGACACATATGTTATAAAGATTTGACAGAGAAATAGCAGATTGATAAAAAGAACTCAAGAAAGCAAACAGGTCCGTCTAGTTAAACTCATCCCTCATCTTGCTCCACCTTTAACACATAATAATTGGTGGTTCAAGTAGTTATGAAGGCGGGGATGATGAAGCATGCACTAGAGTTGAGCCAGGAGGCTGTTGTACAGACTAGCCCCTTCACTGGTCTTATTGTTTTCTGCTCTAGGGCTGCTCCCTGCACTGCTATTTGAAAGGGAACCAAAGGCAGCCTTCTGTAAGACACCAGTTGGTGATGAAGCTAACCGAAGACTACTGTCCCATCCCTCAGTCATGAGATTCAGAGCTGATGAATTCTTGCACTCTGCTGCACTGTTATTGGTATTTTGCAAGACCTCCCCAAGAGGACCGCCCATTGAATTTTCCCAAGAGATGGGAATCCAATTCGCTTGCCTTTGGTTTGGCTCGTCGAGAATTTGACCAACTCCCAATGCCATCTGTACCAGATCAACTTCGCACGATAGCCTCAGCGGCGAGAGAGTGGTTTTCTCATTGTTTGGAGATGATGTGGAGGACATAAAATCTGTGGGAGCTGTGTGGATCGAAATGGATAGTTGGGTTCCATCTGACCGCGCTTCAAGATCAGGCCAGGATACAGCAGTCTGGTCAGACTGGCTTTTAGGCCAATCATCCATAAATTGACGGAGGGAGTGTTGCGAAACAGTTTCATGATCAATAAGGTCCTGGGAAGATCCAAAATTCCTACAGCTCATCAAGGGCGAGCTTTTCTGCGAAGGGTTGAGGAGGGAGCCAGAAGTCACCAGCCCAAACTCAGTCCGCGAGGATCCCTCGTATGATTTATGTTGTTTCGATATCAAGAAGGGACTATCTTCAGATTTGAGTCCATTGTTGGAAGATAGCATAGACAGAGCAGGTGTATCTTGTGCTCTCTCGGTCACATTCTCTCTGTTCAGAAACATGCTGCAAGAGAAATAATCACAAAAAGGAACATTCATTTACTCGGAAACAAAACCTTGGACAACTTGAATCAGTTGCAATTCCTTATCTTAAATGGAAACCATAAATATACCAATCTTATTTCAAAACCTTAAGTATTGTTTTACCTGTTGAGTGAAGTAGCTGCAGAAAGATTAGAGGAACTAGCTGCCTGCAGGTTCTTGAACTGCTGCTGCTGTTGTGCAATGGCAAGGCTGCCAGCACGTGGTCCCACTAAGGAGGCAGAAGTGGAAGAGGAGGAAATAGTGGACACAGGCTTTGGATTAGTGGTCATGGAAGTGGCAGCGGATTGGCCAGATTGGCCTTCCACAGGCTTTCTTGAACGATGGCGGCCTCTATTCATATGCCGCTCACAATACTTCTGGTCGGCAACCGCATCTC
>STGP01007410.1:0-14090 GCA_004918865.1 Caryocar brasiliense | reverse complement strand
CAAGCATCAGCTGCAAATAGGGGTTATCAAGGCCCCACGATCCTTAGGCGGGATTTCTAAATTTTTTTATGCAAGTGCACGGATTGTGAATAAATAATGCAGGGTAGATAAGTATCATTCTCGTAAGTAACGTGTTGAGTACTATCTTATAATACTATCTTATAGTAATTACGATTATTTAAAGGATCAATTTGATATTAAAATTATTTATTAAGAATTAAAATGTACTTATTAACAAAATTAACTAAATTATGACGAATTATGAATCACAACATCAATCAATTATAGCATGCAATTTAATTTAATAAAAATGATAATTTTAGTTTTGAAGGAAAATAATCCTAAATGATTTTAAGTCCTCTTTCAAGGCATAAAAAAAGTATCTTAATCAATTTAATTACTTATTTTCAATTCAAATTAAATAGATTAAATCCCATCAAGTTTAGTAATTATCTGTTCTAAACTTATCATATTAATTTCATCTTTCGATACCTTACGTAATATGTTAAGGTCCTCATAGTTTTCTTGCCTATTTCTAGATCAAGATTAATTAAGTTCAATTTCCATATTTTCCTACGTTGGACTTCATTTTTCAATCCCTCACTTACCGTGTTATGTCATACATGGGTAGTGCGACCTCATGTGTAATGCTACCTTACATACAGCATTAAGCATACAAGAAATTAAATTAAAATAAAATATCTAATTGAATATAAATCAAATAGCAGTTATAGTATCTTGAGTTACTACATCTCTGACTCTAGAAATAGAGATTAACTAAACATAATATTCAATAAAACATAAATAGAAGATAAAAATTTACAATCCATTAAAAACATCCAAATTAAAAGATAAAATATAAAAAAGTAAAACTTATTGATGGAGTTCTTCAATGGATGATACTCCTTGTCTTCGAATCCTCGCTTAATCTCCTGTGTTTTCACTTTGAAGGCTTGTTTCCTTATGAAAAGTTAGTTTTGGGGCCGTTTCTAGGTGTTTCTTTATGTATATTTCGGCCTCTCCTTATTTTTATACTAAAGAGTCCTCTTATAATGTTTGAAAACCTAATTCTCGATGATGACATGGTCTGGCCATGTCACATTCTATTTTTTTCATCATTTAGGAAATTTACACTGCCATGCACATGGCCATGTAAAATTAATTTGCTGTTTCTGACACTTATTCAATTCCACACGGCTTGGGCCGTGATTTGGCCTTCTTCTACACACCTTAGGCGTGCTGTTCATTGCCAAAAACCTTTATTCTCCCTTTTAGACTTCTCAAATAAACTCTTTCAAGCTCTAATTCTTCTTGTCTTTAACTTGTAAGGATTTTAGACCTGAATTTATACAAAAATAAGTAATGTACTCTTAATTCTTACAAATCAATCATAATAGGAGAATTTTATTAAAAAGCTACTAAATCTAATAAAAATATACATAATATTTAATAAAATACATGCGAAAGTAACCTTCAAATGTGTGCATTTTGTACACATCAATATTTCTTTTACTTTCATAGGTTTTTTTTTGTTTTCTATTTTTTCTTTTTCGAATTATCACTAAGTGTCATAGTTATTTTGGGTTCTTTTTTATTTTTTATTTTTTTTAGGAGAATAAAGTGTTACCTTCCTTGTAGGTTTTCAGAGACTGTATTAGTATTTGTTGCAATCTATTTTTTTGGGTGGTTTTACAAGTTTTGCTATTTTTTGGGAGCCTAAAGTGCTAGGTTTGTTTACAAGTTTTTTAGGCTGTCTTTTCCCCTCATGGTCTTTTTTCGATGTTTGCAAGAATTTAAATAAAGTAGTCTCTACTGTGTGGAAGTAAGTGGGTGTGATAGTTATGATAGTCTTGTTGTGGCTTAACCCAATAGATGTACCAACAATCCATTATATACGCTAATTAAACATCCAAATAGCACGCAACAGTCTTACTAATGGATGGTTCACTCAATTACATAGTATCTTGGAAATTTAAGATAATTTACCAGAAAATAAAGGAGGATGAAAAGATTCATCATGCAAAAACGTTTGGCCAAATTCTAAGAGATGGATTTTCTAGAAGGTATGGGTCATCTCATATATAGTGATGTATACCATCACTGATTTGGTTTTTTTTTTTGCATATGCTCCTTAGAGGAGTTTATGGTATCCAACTCTTCACTGATAGTGGCAAATTATACTTATATTATATGGTCATTTTGCATAAGGTTTTGTTAAATATTGTGTTATAATACATAGGATTTTTAGTTAGTATTTATAAATTATATGCTATAACTTTGATTTGCAAAAATTGAGATTATATTGGCTTTCTTATGTGTTTTTAGATCCTTAATCAATGGAGCTAAGTTAAAAAAAGCTAAGGAGTGAATAGAGCAAGAAAATACCAAGTAAAAGTGAAGAAAAATCAACTATGAAACATTACACACCCTAACTGAGTAATTGAAGACCAAAACATGCCCAGGCTATGCTTTCCACGATGTCCGAAGAATTAATAGAAATTTTAATCTACAGTATGGTCAGGCCATGTAATATTTACATGACCGTGTAATTTAGAACATGGGCCATGGAGTGAAGAATACAGGCGTGAAAAAGTTACAAAACCAAGGGAAAAATTACACAAGCAGGCCATGTAAAATGGACCAAAAATACGGGCAGACTGTGTTTTGCTAAATTGCAAAAATTAGGAAAGAAATTTTACACAGGCAGGTTATGTAATTCAAGGAAAAACACAGGCATGCCAACTAGGTCTTTCTTCCTATTTAAAGGCCCTCCCACTTTAGTTTTGAGAGGAGCCAACCTAGAGAAAAAGAAGTACGACCCCAAACCTTAAGTAGTCGACTTTAAACATCAAAAACACGCTTCAAAGTTAAAGATTTAATGAGGGATTGAAGATACAATCAAGCACAATAGAATTCAATAAGCTTTTTTTTCTTTCTTGTCTTAATTTTTATTGTGTATTATTCATGATGATGATTAAGAACAAGGTTGTTTACTTTTTAGCTATATGGAACCAAATTTTTAATTATGGATTCTTGATGTAGCTTATTATTCAATTAATTTAGTTTGTTTGTTTTGTTTTCTTCAATATTACAGTTATCTATTGTTGATCTTAATGCTTTCAAGCTTACGAAATTCTTTGAAAAGTCTAGTTATTAGCTAGATTGAAAAGAAACGTTAGTAACAGACCAAGAACAATAGATTATAACAGGAATAAGAATCACTAGAAAGAAAGGTTTGACTTGTGGGAGCATTTAGATTAATAAGGGATTGTTGATCTAAATAACTTACATAATCATAAATTGTTAATGAATTAGTTATAGTGATTTATAATTATTGCCATGCAAGGTTATAATAGCTATAACTGATAATTTGACTATGCCATCGAGAGAGGGTAGTTAATACATTAGGATTGTCTTGCCTACAATTGTTGATTAAAGTGATCATCGTACAAATAAATTAAATTAAGAGAATATAAGTGAATCAAAAATGCTTATTTGATTGTTATCTTAACTTTTTTTGGCTCTCTGTTTTGGTGAATTTTACTTTAAAATTTAAGTAGTTAGATTAATTAAATCCTTATAAATCAATAGTCCAAATAATGGTAGAAATACATAAATATTTGGTAGTTATACAATCTATGTAGGAACAATAACTTATTTACTACTTCAATAACTGAGCGTTTGTAAATGCTGTCAAGTTTTTGACACCATTATCAAGGATTAACAATAATATTCAGGACAGTAGACTATTATTAGTTTATACATTTTTATTTATTTTTATTTATTTTATTTTACTTTAAAATTTTCTTTTCTATTTATTTTGTAGGTGCATGCAACATTCCAAAAGCATCGAATTGCTACCCTTTGATGCTAGGATTAAAAAAACTATTTGCAAGAAACTAAGGGAGAAAGGACCATAAATTAATAGGAGAATCAAAGAACAATGGCGGAAGAACAAAACATAGTGGATAGAAACCACGTAAGAATGAGAACTCTCGAGCAATACGAGAATTCATAATCTCATTTGTCCATGAAGCCTCTACAAGCATCATTAGGCCAGCAGTTCAAGTAAATAACTTCGAGATTAAGCCATCAGTCATCCATATGATCCAAACTACTGTTGAGTTTAGAGGGCTATACAATGATGATCCTAACCTATATATTGCTGACTTTCTACAAATCTGTAACGCCTTCAAATTCAATAGAGTGTCTGAAGATGCAATCAGGTTATATTTATTCCTTTTTTCTTTATGCAATAAAGCTAAAAGCTAGTTGAAACCTTTGCACGCAAGTTCAATAACAACATGGGATGAATTGGCTTAATAATTTTTGGCCAAATTCTTCTCACCAATAAAGACAGCGAAGCTGTGAAACAAAATCATTGGCTTTATGCAAGCTGACTATGAGACGCTGTATAAAAGATGGGAGTGCTTTAAGGATCTAATTCAAAAGTGCCCGCATCATGGACTACCCAAATAGATAATAGTCTAAATATTTTATATTGGCTTAACCTCTATTACTAGAAATTATATTGATGCAGCTGTAGGTGGAACTCTAATGTTCAAATCTATTAATGATGCTTATGATATAATAGAGGAGATGGACAATAATAACTATCAATGGTTGATTGAGAGATCTACGGCCAAGAAGTAAGGAGGGATGCGCAATGTTGACACTTATATAAAATTAAATGCCATAACATAATCTCCACAAAAATAACTTAGGCAACCAACTAATAACTTTATGCATGTTATTTTATAGGTTTGTGACCTATGCATGGGATAGCATTCCACTAACAATTGTCAGATTAATAGTTGTCTTACAACACCAAGCATGAGAAAGCAAATTATGTTGCCAATCTAGGGAGACAAAACAACCTATATTTCAACTCATACAACCCAGGTTGGAGAAATCATTCAAACTTTGTTTGGAGCAACCAATAAGAGAACCTAAATAGAGGACCAATGAGCTTCCAACCATAAGAAAAGAAGTCAAACTTGGAAGATTTGATCACTGTTTTCACCAAATCTATGGAAAACTTCATGCACCGCACTGAAAACTTCATGTACTGTACTGAAAACTTTATGGTTGAAATGAGAACCAATTATGAAAACCAACAGGTGGTAGTTAGGAACTTGGAGGTTCAAATCGGCCAAATAGTAACTTCCACATCTAACCAAAATCAAGGTAAGTTACCTACCAATACTGAATTAAATCCTAAAGAACATATTAATGCAATTTCCTTAAAAAGTGGTGGAAATATTAATAATGGCATTAAGGAGGTTGAGCTAAACAAAGAGAAGGATGAACAAGTCTTGATTGAAAATAATCCAATCGTACTTAAAGAAGAGCCTAAGGGGGAGCCAAAAACACCGGTCAAACCATATGTCCCACTAGTTCCTTTCCCTCAATGCCTCCAACAAAGTTAGAAAGATAAAGGGTTTCTAAAATTTTTGGATATTTTTAAGCAACTGTAGATTACTATACCCTTCTCTAAGGCGTTGGCAAGAATATCGGGCTATGTCTCGTTTTTAAAGGAGATCTTGCTAAAGAAAAGAAAGTTAAATGAAATTGAAATAGTAGTATTATTCAGTGAATGTAGTAACCCAAGAAAAGAAAGTTAAACAAGCACTTCTTGGGAGGTAACCGAAGCTCATTTAGATTTATTTAGTTTTCTTTTGTTTTTAATTGTGTGTGTGACCTCTCAATTTTAATTATTGATAGTTGTCTATTTTTGCAAGAAAAATACACACTTTGGAAAGATAGGATTAAAGATCTTTAATGATTATGCCACCAATCAAAGCAGCTTCTTAAACCCTTCTTTTTTAAATGTGTTTAATTTATGTGTTGTGCTTGACATTGAGGACAATGTCAATTTTCAGTTTAGGGGTGGAAATCTTCAATTTTTGCATATTGTTTTTCTTTTATTATTTTAAGTGTTTATGTGTGTTTTAGAAAATTATGCATAATTTTTGACAAAAGTTTTGCAATTTTTTACCTTAATTTTGATTTAAAAAGTTTTGCTTGGATGGATATTAGAATTTTGTTAAGTCATTGGTATGTTATAATTTAGAAAATTGCATGATGAAGGATATTTATGATTGTCATTACTATTTAGTTTTGGTTAATTTATTGCTTAGGTATGTGTTAATTATTTAAATGTATTAAATTTATGAATGCTTAGAGAAGTTTATGTATGCTTGGTTATTTCTAAACATGTCACCAGTCTTAGAGCAAATCTTTCGAACCTATCAAGACAAAATTTTAAACTTATACATGAAAAGGAAAGAATCAAGGCATTTCTTTATTTAGCTAAATATGCATACCCACCTTAGTTTATCTATCCTTTGATAGCCCCTCTGAAACCTTTGCAATTTTAGCCCATTTTTCTTTTAACCCTTTATTTCCTAACTTTTTTTTATAAGATAAGATTGTATGATTAAGTGATTAATGCATTAAGAGTTTTTTTTTGGTATAGGAATGAATAAATCAAGAAGAATGCACTAGTTTTGATAAAGTTTTGAAAAATGAAATGTTATTCACTCAAGTATTCAAAAGCATAAGTTTGGGGGTGAATTCAATCAAACAAGGAAAGATATATATATATAAAGTTTCAAAAGTTGTTATATTTAAGCTCAAAAGAAAGAAAATCCTTACCTTTCAAAGTATGTCCATGAAGAAGAGACTGGTGTGCTCTGTAAAGACAAATCCATGTTCATTTATTTCATTCTTGATGTGTTATAATCTTTTTCATATTAATTTATATCTCATATGTTTTGTTCAATAGCCTTTTCTTTGTTAAGCCATATTTCACCATGTGTTAGCCCTATTACAACCTTTGTAAAGACTTTTTGATCTTTGGATTGTATAAGTTTCATTAGTAGAGATAGGATTAGAAGATTTCCATATGAGACTGGCAATAATTCAACGCATTAATTACATTATCATCCAAAGAGGTGCTACTAATTACTTGGCATACATTAGGTATGAATAAATATGTCGTGATTAGATAATGAATATATGCTTAGGTAATGAGTTAAGCTTAATTAAATGGTGATGTATAAGCTATATTAGAATTTTATGTTATTTGAAAAGTTATAGTGTATTCATGTCTTTAGCAAAATCTTACTATTCCATCATTGTAAACCTTATTGATCAAAAGATAGGCCTTTCAAACTTTGTGTTTTCAATTTTTTTACTTGAGGACAAGCAAATATTTAAGTTTGAGGGGGAGGGGGGCATATTTGATAGGGGCAAATTATACTTATATTATATGGTCATTTTACATAAGGTTTTGTTACATATTATGTATAATACTTAGGGTTTTTAGTTAGTTTTTATGAATTCTATGCTATAGCTTTGATTTGTAGGAATTGAGCTTATGCTAGCTTTTCTTGTGTGTTTTTAGATCCTTAATCAATGGAGCTAAGTTAAAGAAGCTAAGGAGTGAAAGAGTAAGAAAATACCAAGTAAGAGTGAAGAAAAATCAACTCTAGAACTTTACACACCCTAGCCATGTAATTGAAGACCAAAACACATCCAAGCCATGTTTTCTACAACGTCTGGAGAATTAATAGAAATTTTAATCGACAACACAGTCGTGTAATATTACACGGTCATGTAATCTAGAACACAGGCCATGGAGTGAAGAAAACAGGCATGGAAAAGTTACAGAACCGAAGGAAACATTATATAGATAGGCTGTGTAAAATGGACCAAAAACACAGGTAGACCGTGTTTTGCTAAATCACATAAATTAGAAAAGAAATTTTACACAAGTAAGCCATGTAATTCAAGAAAAAATATCGGCAAGCCATGTTTCATGCTGACTTAGGTTTTTCTTCTTATTTAAAGGCTCTTTCGCTCTAGTTTTGAGAGGAGCCAACTTAGAGAAAAAAAGCACAACTCTAAGCCTTAAGAAGTTAGACTTTAAACATCAAAAACACGCTCCAAAGTCAAAGATTCATAAAGGGATTAAAGATACAATCAAGCATAGCAGAATTCAATAAGTTTTTCTTCCTTTATTGTCTTAATTTTTATTATGTATTATTCATGATGATGATTAAGAATAAAGTTGCTTACCTTTTAGCTATGTGGAACTAAATTTTTAATTAAGGATTCTTAATGTAGCTTATTATTCAATTAATTTAGTTTGTTTGTTTGGTTGCTTCAACATTGCAGTTATCTATTGTTGATGTTAATGCTTTCAACCTTACGAGTTCCTTGAAAGATCTAGTTATTAGCTGGACTAGAAAGAAACATTAATAATGGACTAAGAGCAATAGATTATCACAAGAATAAGAATCACTAGAAAGAAAGGTTTAACCTACGATAGCGTTTAGATTAATAAGGAATTGTTGATCTAAATAGCATAGATAATCATAAATCGTTAATGAGTTAGTTATAATAATTTATAATTATTGCGATGTGAGGTTATAATACCTATAATTAATAAATTGACTATGCCATCAAAAGAGGGCAGTTAATACATTAGGATTGTCTTCCCTATAATAATTGATTAAAATGATCATCATACAAATAAATTAAATTAAGAGAATATAAGTGAATCAAGAATACCCTAATACTTATTGGATTATTATCTTAACTTCTTTTGCTCTCTGTTTTGGTGAATTTTGCTTTATAATTTTAAGTAGTTAGATTAATTAAATCCTTATAAATCAATATTCTAAATAATAATAGAAATACATAAATATTTAGTAGTTATACAATCTCTATGGGAACGATAACTTATTTATTACTTTGATAACTGTGTGCTTGTGGACGCTGACATACAACACCCCTGGATTGGCTACCGCAGTTCGGTCTAAGCGAGCTCTATGGTAATTCAGTGGCTCAGGTGATAGTTATTCAATTCCCACAAGGAGAGTTAGATGGCTCCATGAGTAGGAGACTCATCGACAATATGGGATGGCCGGCGTGTGCACAATGCGCACTTCTAAACGAATGGAGGCTGAAGCATGAAAATCAGGACCTTGGTTTTATGGCAGCTAAGGCCCCTTGTTATGAGGCCACTATTTTTTAGTCTTGAATATTCTTCGTGCCTTCGATATATGCCTATACCATAGTTATGATGTTGGCACTAAATGGGATTATAAGATCTATGGTCATAATATGTTCAGACCCTAACCAGTTGTTTATTGTTGTGACAGATTGAAAGGCTAGTTTGTTAAAAAAAGGGATTTAGCCAAGCATCGCATAAACTAATATATTAAACTTGGAAACTAGGGCCGTGATAGTTGATATCAGAGAGTGAATCGATCACTCGATTAAAAGAATGGCAAAGGTAAATAAAAGCTAACACATCAAAGCATTGGAAACTTAAGTCACCAAACTTGAGTGTTTGTTGAGTATTCTTAGAACAACTATAGGGAGTCAATAAAGAATGAGATCCTCCCTGCAAACCATTAGAGAGTCGATTTGTTAACATTAAAAGCCTGATGCCAATAGTGGTATCAGTTGAAACTTTGCAATTAAAGTTGGAACAAGAACTCAAAAACCTTACAAAAGACATAAGAACGACACTTGCTACTTTCCACAAAGATGTTCATGTATTACATTATCAAATAGGAGTATTGATAAAAGTGGCCTCAATAAATCCACCCTATCGATAGAATCGAGCAAAATAAAAATTTCAGACATATAACTGTGCAAGGGCACCTGAAATTCCAACGAATTCGACAACTCCACTTTGAGGTAGAACAATAATTATGTGCCAGAAATGTGAGGCCAAAAAGGAAAAAGATTACAGTGGCAATAATTTACTTGAAAGGTCACGTCAAATTATGTTGGTGAAACAAGTATAAAGACATCCAGAAGGAACAATGTTACATTGACAGTTGCAAAGACTTGAAACAAGAGCGTAGGTCTCAATTCTTCCCAAAAAATGTTGAACACATGGCTTGATACAAACTTTTTGAGTTATCCCAGACAAGATCGATTTAAGATTACACAAGACCCTTATCCTCAACATCCAAGACATGACAAAAGCAAACTGATTATTTAAGCTCACCTAAGGATTAAAAAATTGGGCCAAGAATGAATTTAAGAGGCAAAATGTTGAAGATTTGGCAACCACCTCAGCAACCACAAAAAGACTTGAAGATTTTCTTGAAAACTCCATCAAACGAAATTACCCATCAAGAAATTTAAAAGTCCAACCAAGCAAGTTCAACAGACCATTGGCCAGCTATTAATAGTATGCCCTAGAGTCTATGTAAAACAT
This sequence comes from Caryocar brasiliense, assembly GCA_004918865.1. Lineage (NCBI taxonomy): Eukaryota > Viridiplantae > Streptophyta > Magnoliopsida > Malpighiales > Caryocaraceae > Caryocar > Caryocar brasiliense. Next base: position 3,847 of record STGP01007410.1, on the reverse strand, counting down.
ATTATGTATTGCACAATTCTTAATGGCAATAATATATTCTTTTAAACATGACATGTGTAATATTTATGTGTTTTTATATTTGCTTGAATATATATACGTGATTACTTGTTAGAGCATTAACAATATAAGCAATGAAATCGTCTGGTATAAATAATTTAAAGGGTTCATGATCACAGGACTACTGATTAGGCATCACTATTTCAGAAAATCATCACCCTTATTTGTTTCCATGATTAGTATGAAATACTAATGATTTATGGAGTAGTGAGTTACTTACTATTTGACATGAGATCTTAAGATAAATATAGTGGGCACCCATCTTATAAGTAAGTCAAACAGATGATGCCTAGATGATGATCATATGGTAAGTTTACTTAATGTCATTGATTATCATCTAAGATTATAATGATACATATAATTTTTAGACTTGAGAAAATACGGTTATCTCATACATAGGTGGTTAGTGTTTATCACTGCTATATCTGCTCTGACCACGTACAAGTATATAACATATAGTGGCCCTAGTCAATTATGTATAGGGATAGGTGATCATCAAGATGGGATTCATTGCCCTGAATAAATGGGGATAAGGTCCTATGGCTTTTGCTAATTCTTGATAAGAAAATCCTTGGCCAAAGTGAATGGACTTAAACAAAAGAGTTTCTAATTTAAATCATTCAAATTAAAAATAAAATTAGGATAGAGTCATATGGTCTTGCTAGTAGGGTTTAACATTTATCATAGTCCAAACAGGGTCAGAATTTTCTAATAAAGATATTCAATGATTCGTTATGAATCTTGTAATCATTTTGGACATTTATTACTAATTAGGCAGTCATAACACATTGTGCTAGGTGTCAATCATGACTTATAAGAAATAGGGATATTATGAAAATTTTACCATTATAATCTCATGGCCATATATAAACTTGTTTTAGTTATGAGAAAATTGATTATAGTTGAATTCATTCAACTAGTAACCAATTTAGGAATTCGGCTTGCAATTAAATTTGTAAGTTTGCTAATATATTTTGAAGTTGAATTCAATAGTTAGGTGAGGTCATATAATATGTATTTATATAAGATATAAATGTTGGAATCATTATATGACTTTTAGTTTGAATTTAAAAATTTTTGGTAAGGAAAGCCTAGGTCAAAATGTTTTCGGTTCAAGTACATTACGTCGAGGTTTTATATGGTGAAACTAAATTAAGGGCTAAAGATATCCATAAGATAGATTGTAGGCTGATTGGTAGCATATTTAATATGTCAAGCCTACTAGGACTAGCGTTGGACAAAGCCCAAAATAGTTCATGCAAGATGGAACTAGTTTCGGGCCCGATCTAAGGCCTTTAAGCTCTTAATCCTAAAGACTATTTATTCAACCTTTAGGCAGCCTTTAACCATTCCATCTATGCTGTAGAAACCAAATACATTCCTCTCATCAGCCAAAAAGGGAAGAACATAACAGCAACAAAAACCCACTCTTCCGATCATCGAAAAACCATCCAAACGTGCCTAAATGTTCACCAAACACTAGCTTATCATTCTCCATCAAGTGGGCAACATTGAATCACAGTTTTGGGAGAGGAAGAGGAATTGTTCGTGGTGACTCACGGCTAAGAAAGCCCAGCAGATATGCTAAAGGCTCAATGTTTGGTGAGTTTTTGTCAATTATCACATTTTCATGCGAGAGGTATAACTTACTTCCTTTCTATGAATGATTGATTGATTTTAAATGTATATGACACAGAGGTTAGAAACCTGAGTTTTACACATCTTATGTGATGTTTGATCATGTTTTTTATGAATATTTTTATCATTTCTGCCTTTATTAGTGCAAAACTTGCACCAACTGCTTGAATCGGCGTCCAAACCTCTTCAGTATGTTCGAGCCTCAAGCCTAATGAGTTGGGGACCAACTATCAGTAAACCTTCGCATTTGGATATTTTGTTTTCAATGGTCCACATCGTACAGCCGAAATATCCTGATAAGTCCGCTATCTCGTGACGAAGCTAACCAAAAAAGTAAAGGTAATATGAAAAAGGGGGATGTATTAGGACCATTAGAATCTTGACTTCCTTTGACCAACAAAACCTAAAAGAAGCTCCGAGAAAAATAAATTAAGATTTACTTTTGTGAGTAAATGAAATGGCAAATTGTTACATGGTAATAATAACTAGCACTTTTTTTAAGTTTATAATAAAATTTAAATTTAAAAAATTTTTAATTATAATTAATTTTTTAATTACTAAATTAAAATATTTGATATTATTAATTTTTTTAAATTATAAATTTTTTAATCAATAAATTAGAATTTTGATATTATTAATTTCTCTAAATTCGCTCTCACTCTCGCTCTCTCTCTCCTCTCCCTTACGTACTACCCTTCTCAATGTAAAACAGGCAAATATACTAAGATGTCGCATGCAACAACGTTATCGACAAAGGAAAGCCAATAGGCATTCAAAAACTTTACCCTTCCCATTATTTATTCCTATTTGGGATTTGGACTTTCAACAACCGATCATCGAGACGTCCTAAACACAACAATACCTCAATTCTCTCTTTAAATATTTAATACAAACCCTAACAGCACTCCACAATATGAAAATGCAATCAAGCTACAAAATTCTCCATAGTAGTACAGACACAGCCAAAGCAGCAGCTAAAGCCATCATACTTGAAATCATGGTTTTGATGACCATTTAAACATGTTCTGCGAGTTCAGATTACAAGCCCGTTGGTAATTGCAGTACCCTCGTTAAGAAGCACCGGAAGCTGCAGCTGTAACATACATGCTTGGATCCTGATTTTGTGGAACACCATATCCATACCCACTATAGCCTTGCCCTCCATGATGTGCTCCATTCCACTGATTGTTGTAATCTCTCCACTGTGAAACCAATCAATCCAGGTGTAAGAAAATAAATAGGTTAATGACAATATGAAGAAGAGACTAATAACGTGGCCAAACACAGGGCATCGAGGGGGGTGCGGGCCAGCAGCCAAGCCACTCTGGGATCACTGCTAACTTTTTGATGTAACACTAGCTTTTCTGTATTCATGGAGTTAATGTATTGAATGTGTTGCTAAGGAAAGACAAGAATCTAAAGTTTGTGCAAGTCAAAACACAGATTGTATGTGTGTTCCTGTGTCCACGTCACGTGTATACAGGGAACGGGTGGCACTATATCATACTATCAGCAACATACACCATGAATTATGCAACTTCACAAAAGTAAATTACAGAAGTTAAATTTGATATTTCCTACAATGAAAAAAAAAAAGTGTGGTGGAAGCGTATATTCCTTTGTCATTTAATAGGTAAACCACGGAGTCCATACTAAGCCAAACATACCTGCTTGTTTGCAGGAGTGCGACCCCAAGAAAGGCGAATTGTCTGCCTACCAATCACGGTTCCATTCAAATTGTGCAGTGCATCCTCGGCATTTTTTCTGCGCTTCGAAACAGGGAGAGGTCATCACAATATACATGAAAAATATGTTACCATATAAAGCAAAGTACCTGTTGGCAAATTGCACAAACCCACATCCCTTTCCAACTGGTATCTTCACAGAAACAACTTCACCAAACTGAGAAAAGGGCAGTCTGAGGTCCTCATCACTGACATCAGACTCGATGCCTCCCACAAATATCTGCGATGTTACATGAATGAGGAGATCTATAGAATTTAAAACAGCAAACGCAGCATGGGAGGACCAAACTCACAGTTGTATTATTAGACTCGCCGTCAGACTGAAATCCTTGGGCCATCGCACCATTTGATCCATGCCCACCAGCCAAAACCACAGCTGACAGGATAAAAGGAAAAAAAAAAAAAAA
>STGP01007391.1:2727-18144 GCA_004918865.1 Caryocar brasiliense | reverse complement strand
ACTAAGGTCTTTATTCCTTGCAGATGCCATTTTTTTGGACTCTGATTCGGATTTGGACTCTGGATGATAGTTTATAAATTAGGTGCATTATTAGACCTTTTCAGCAAAGCAGCAGCAAAAAAGCCACTCCAATTAGGCTGGACTTGTTGGCCATTTTAAGCTTTATAAGCTTAGCACTAACTCATTTCACTAGGTTTTGCACATGGGTCACCATCTCCACGTGAAATTTCATCCACAGACACGTGCACCCCTCAAGCTTTCTCTGAGTTTCTTCAGAAGAGGGGAGAGAGAGAGAGAGAGAGAGAGAGTTTTATTTATACACTTCCTGCTTACACAAACCAGGCTATTGAAAAGAGTGTCTGTCACACATTGGAATATGAATCCTACATTGAACAAATTATCTGATAGGTTTAAACATCGGCCCAACACCCCCACCCACACCCCCCCTGTTTCCATATATATATATAAAATTCTTTTCCTTATTATGCCGTCAAAAGGAGAGCATCTTTATATGTGCAGATGTATGTACATGTAAATGTATCAGAAACCTTATCTAAGCTTTTCTGTATTTGATAAAGGAATCTTTAGTAGTTCACGTCGCAGTTTGGCTCCTTGGATACAAACATGTCTTGAGAAATGGGAGCGTCTCGCACCTCCATTAACACTCTAAACTAATTTAATGACGAACTAATTTGTTATTGTCATCATAATCTTTGTTTAATGTGTAGGTTACTCAGAATAGGTATGAGAGAGGTCCCATGATGCTGATGATTCCACCTTTAAATAAGGATCATGTTGTGATCAGCACTGCCACTCTGGCAAATTGGGTGGGTGCCTTACGATTTTATTTTCTTGATTATTCCTGAAAAACCATAATACATTCTTAATCCAGCAGTCAATGATTGTGCGTTGTTATCGTTTCTCTTTTTTAAATGTCAATCATATCCTAACTCGGATTATGATTATAATCATGTTGGTTTTTAATTTGATCATTTAGATATTAGAAATTAGTATTGAAGAATGATGAAAAGCGTGATGCGATCTTACTATTAGAAAAGCATCATACAAATAAAAAATTAAATTTTCAATTATCCAGACATAACCATACATACAATTATGAGGCTGTTGGAAAAACTTTTATTTTAAAAATTAAAATTTTTAATATAAAAATACACACATATATTAAATATAAAATAAAATTATGTTTTATTCAAAATCTACTTAAATTTATTTATTTTACAAGTCATAATACACAAATTATATTAATAATTTTACAGTTAAATGTTACCTCAAGGACAAAATTAAGTTAATGTCAAAATTGCTTGATGAAGAATGCTTGAAACCTTTATTTTTTTATAAAAGTAAATACACTTTTTTTTTAATTTTAAATTTTTTTTAATCTTGTATTTATAAGAAAATTGCATTCTAAACTATAAATAAAAAGACATATCTCTTTAATTTTTAATTTCTTAAGAACTTTTTATAGAAACTTACTATACATATAACTTTTTAATTAAAATATATGTCTCTTAAATTAATCTTCTTAGGTGATAAGTTAGCTATTGAGAAAAATGTTGATTAGATGTCTGTTTGTCTTTTGATGAAACCAGGAAAGGAGTAAGCTTCAAGCCACTGAATTACTATTAGGCAGGTACTATAGAGATATTTAACTTGAATTATTAGCATCATAACCTAATTGACTGTTTGATTCTCACTGTAATGACTTTTTGCCGTCCTTTTTTTTTTTGTCTTATGAAAATCTTTTTCTTTTTGTGAAAAAAAAAAGTATCCGATAATATATGTTTTAACGAAATCTTTAAGTTCTAACAACTTAAATTTAAGATAAATTTATTTGATAAAATAATTTTTTATTGAAATCTTTATTTTTAAATATAAATAATTTAATTATATGAAAAAAAATTAAAAAATCTTTAAATTATTTTCTCTTTTTTTGTTTGTTTTCTTATTTTCTTGTGCTTATAGTTGTCCCTAAGTCAACCGCCTCGCAAATGTATATTAAAAACAATGATAATAAAACCCAACAGTCAGCTGTCAGGAATGCTGCGGCTACCATCCACCTTATCACATGTACATACATACACAATTATATTTATATGCCCAAAATACATATATAATTGTCAATTATGACAGGAATGAGAGCAAAACGAGGTTAGGAGTTATATCCAAACAAAAGAATTTGCGTTAAAAGAATGTAGCATCAGTTGTAGCCAAATCAAACTGTTCCTAAGAATAAGGGTTTATGCCCCTTTGCAATTTGCAACTTGCAAGTAGCAGGAGGCGGTTTAAATGCCCCCTAATTAAATAGCCTCAAATCCGTTTCTAGTAAGGGCGAGACACAACATGTGTTTTCCACAGAAATCGTTACTTGGGTGCATGGCATGTCCTTCACTTGTTTTCCTCATGTCCCTGATTGAAATTGGAATTTTTGTAGGACAACCATACAACCTTATCAATTTGGTTCCTGGCCCATTTTCTTGTGAAAGATAAGGTTAGACTCCATTTATGACACCTTCCCCATCAGCGAACAACTATGCATGATAGCACTCCCTTTTTCCTATCTTCTCTAAAGTATATAACATCAAAAAGAGATGAAAAAATGGAAGCATATATACCTAATTGAAATGGGTCATTGCAACCGGGGAAGATTTTATATGAAAATCAGAAGGGAAAGACACAACCATGAAAATAGTGTTTGAATTGAAATTTTTTGCAAGTTTGTTCAAGAGAGTCTATAAAAAATAAAAAAGAAGTGGACCCTGTAGCCCATATGCAATATAAGTTCCAATTTTCATCCATGGATGAGTTTTACTTAGATGGTCCGCCTTCATAATCACAAGAAGGGGCCCTCTCACATTTTTGTACAACCTGGAATCCCTTAGCTGTACAGGAGCTAGTTAGCTACATCAACTACGTTAATGGAAGAAACCGACCTTCCTTGTGATATGGACATTGCCTGACGCCCTGACTTGTCTATGGGGTCCAATATTGGTCCCAAACTTATGGGAACACCTTCAACAACTCAAGTGGCAGTTTTTTCTAGTAGGTCCTCAATGATGGAGGGGAGAAGAATACTGTTTCCTGTATATTTTTTGGGCTATTGAGTGAATGGGATCCCTCATTTTTTGTTTTTGTTTTTGTTTTTGAATTAGCTTGATTTTGTGGTTAATTTTTATTTGAGAATTAGATTCTGTTTCCAAATTTAATTTGGGTGAAAATTTGCTAATCAGACCCATGATCTCATGATGTTCTGCAAAATCTGCAGCCTATAAACCATGATGAATCACAGCAAACGCAATCAGGGGATGAAGATAAATGGCGAAGCTTGATTGCTTGATTGTTTGCCTTTCAAATGTGTAAGTCCATACTTATATCAGAAATTTAAATAAAGAAAATTTTTTCAGCATCATGTTCAACTACTTGAAAAAGGTCCAAAAGATTTTTAATCACACAAGGGAATTTCAGACAAATTTTCCATTTTTTTAGGGCCATATTGAAATTCAATAATTATTAGAAACACTTGAATCATTGGCCACATAACGATACACAGTACACTAGACATACAATAATGTTAGGCCCCAGAAGAGCAGTACGAGACAAAAGCATAGTCCAGAGCCTCAGCTGATCTGGACATTTAAGCAGTCCACTTGTGACATGGGACCCAACGTGAGGGAAGCCACGTGGAGACAGGGTAGACACACGTGATGACATGGCAAGAGAGTTGGGGTTGGGGGTGTGCACAAGATTGTAGGACCTGTCTATCCTTCGCGACGGAGGAGAGGGTGGGGTCAATTGGAAAGAAGGCTAGAGGGGGAGCCTTTAAGACAAACCCATCTGGCGACTGTCCATATTCATGTGCATCCAATGATCAACAGATGTGGGCGAAATAAAAAGCAAGGAAACTCGTAAAAGGAAAAGCATGATTCCTGTGCCTTACCAGAGAAGAGAAGCTTTCTCTTCTATGTCTATGCCAACATTACAAATTCCTCCTCACCCCCCTTTCCTTTATTATCCTTTTTTATTATCTTTTTTAGCTTGAGTTAAGGTAACGTCCCTTTCCTATCCTTTTTGGGCTTTTTTTTTCAAGCATGTAGCAAATCATGATAGATCCACTATTTAAATCATCTGGCTGAAAATAAGAGTAATTATTAAATAAAATTGTTGCACTACGTTGGCATATCACTTGTTGAAATCTTTCAATCATAGTTAGTAAGTGATTGCTTTTTTAGGTCATTATTTATAACTCTAACTAGTAATTAATTTGTTAAACTACATAAGTTATGCACTCATTTTATCTAATAATCATCTTAAAAACCATTAAACAAGTAAAGAGAGGGAAAGATTGTATTTTTGTGTGCATTTCAATTATTCAATCTTCGTATTTATAGTAATTGATCTTAATTTAATTCTCCATAATTATAGGGATTATAAAAAATATTAACAAATATTATCAACTCCTCTATAAAAAAATATTAACAAATATTATCAACTCCTCTATAAAAAATCAACTCCTGTGTTAAACACATATGGTATCGGTTTAAAAAATATATACATATAATTCATTGAACAAAAAAAAAAAATTAATGCTAGTAGTCAATTATAAAAGAGAAAGTTATGAAATATGTCACAGTCTAATCTAAGGTCAATTAACTGGATTCATATACTTATATTCAAATTGTGTTCATTTTATTTATTACCGATTCCATTAACAATATTCTTTTTAATTACATATTTACAAATACCTCATAGCAAATCAAGTCAAAAATCATTCAATATGAATCAACGAATGAGTTATATCTAAATTCAAAATATAACCAATCTTATGGTTTACAATCATTATTCTTAAACAAACAAAACAACCAAAACATAGCAAACTTGTGAATAAGGCACATATGAGCCCTTAAACTATATACAATACAGTGGTAGTGTGTTCTCCTCCTTGCAATTACTTATCATCACAAAATTTCTTTTAACCTTGTTGTTACAGCCACTGCTACTTTTGTGAACTTGTGGACCTAAGTAATCAGGATAATTATCCCTAATAAAATTGAGTGAGTGTATAAAGAGACAAGCAGAATTATGTTTAACTTTCCCTCTGTTAAAACACAGAATGTCTTATGTTCATTATGTAATCATCTTTCAAGTTAAACAAAGTCTTATCTAGAAAATCTTGCCATATACAAGTATCATACGTCATACCGAAACAATCACATTCCATTAAAGTCTTATCGTATAGTCTTATTCAAATCCTTACTTTTTGTCTTTATTTAGTCACAAGTTATATGCTTTAACTGAATATCCATATCACATATATATATAATACTTAAGCCACATATGCGTATCATTGACGTTTTATCAAGTATAAGTACCAAGTATTAATTCAAGTGTCAAACAATCAAATGCAATTTTACATCATAGACATGTTTATTATTCAATAGTCTTTCTAAATTATTAATCCACATTTGTAAACTTACCAAACCTTTATTAATCCTTTATTATGATTTATGAATCATATAACGTTGGGAACTAACTATGAATTCCCTTTCTTTCTTTCTATTTTTCTTCTTTTTCTTTTTTTTTTTATCTAACAACACGGTTGGGGCCATGTTTTCTTCTAATTACACGGTCCAGGTCATGTTGAAGTTTTATTTGCAATAAACCATAATACGAGTCAAGTCGTGTTCTTTCTTTAACTAAACGGTTTAGGCCATGTGGTGTTCTGTTTATTTGTTTTCTCTTTAATCGACAACACAATCTAGGCTGTGTTTCTCCTGCGATTACATGGGCTAGGCCGTGTAACTTTCGGGCTTGTGTTTTCTAACCCTAATTCAGTTTATTTTCTTTCTAAATCAATCCTAGTTAACCTTTAGTTCATAATCAAGTATTGTAAATACTTTAGATCAATTTAGAATATGTTTGGTATTTGTTCTAATCACTAATTGTGAGTTTTATGTCAAAAGTGTATTTTGTCATAACTTATGTTCGATGCTCTAACTAATCTAACTTTAATAAATTGTTCTTCTATTTTTAATTCATAAAACATCCTCATAAACATGAAATTAATCATTAAAAACATAACTGACATCTTAAACCTATTTTGTTATGCAAAAAGTTCATCGAATAACTAGTTTCGTTTGAAAACAGAAAAAGATCGACATTAACACTTACCTTTGCTCCAAAGCTTAACAAAACAGAATTCCGTAACCTTCCTTCACTACCCTAGGACACGTTTTATGATGCTTTCAAGGCTAGCTAATGTTTTTCTAGTTTTTTGTGATTGTTTTTGGTTAAGAAAGTCATAGTTGTACTAGGATCTTCGTAGATTTTAAGTGAATATGACAAAGAGATTAAAAGGCAGAGAAAGAGAGTAGGAGAGAGGGACATTTTTCGAGATCTAGGAGGTCTGAATTATGCCTTCAATTGCTATAGAATAGGTCTTTATATACTTAAAGTATGGAGGTTACTTATTTTTGTAAGGATTATTTGCCTTTTTTCTTTCTTAAGCCCAAATAACTAAAGTAAAGGCGTAGTTGTGCATCTAATATTTCTCATATGCTATTTCAACTCTGACTTTACCCATCTCCTATAATATTTTATACTTAAGGTTATTGTGTCATTTTCGAAAATTTTTTATGACGTTTTATCCTTTTCCAGACAAAAGCCCCATAATGGGCCCAATAAGGATAGTTTCTTACTTTTACTAAGTTGGGTTTTATTTAATCATTCAAAAAGACCAAAATAGATCCTAATTAAGCTTCTAAAAAGTATTCTAAAATATTTGAAAATTAATTATTAATTTTGTCAATTTTTCGTAAGTTTTCAATGAAAGTCAAATGTAGACTTAAAAATTCAAATTAAACTATAGAAAATTTTATTCAGAATATATTTAAGCAAAATAAATGAGTTCTAGACTTCTAATTACTTCTATGCCTATTTTTGGGTCATTACACCTGTGTTAAACACACAAAGTATTAATTTAAAAATATACACCTATAACTCATTGAACAGAAAAAAAAAATTAATGCTAGTGGTCAGTAATAAAAGATAAAGTTTTAAAGTATGTCACAATCCAGTCTAAGGTCATTAATTGGTACAAAGGTGCCCATTCTCAATTCGCGTAAACCTAAAAGAACCAACTCTCAAATAATCAATATAAACATAAGAAATGTCCCGACCAAATATAATTTTTCAAACATTTATTACATTGTTGTATTTGGTTCTAATTTAATTTTTTTTTATTTAAGCATTATAATCTTCATCACTTCCACTTACAGGTCTTAAATTACAATATTAACTATATGATTCTAAAATACAACTAAACATAATAATAATTAAATCAATTTAAACATATAGTCAAGCAAATGAAATAACATATAATTACATGATGATTTAACCCGTGGTCCGCCTCTCTTGCAAGATCTTAAGCTTTAGCAAACAATTCCAATTCTAGCACCAACGTTGCGCTACTAGACTTGGTTAGTCATTAAACCACCCTCAGAATTCTGAGTGAGTATGCCAATGAAGGAGGCAAAGTTATAACTACATTCCTTCACTAGAAATAATCATAAGCAAGTATAATAATAATTTTAGACATAACAAATGGAATTGTAATAATGACAATAATTTAAATGACATACCTTCCATTGTAGGGATAAAAAAGGTAATCAAAACAAGGCACGCCATCAGAGAGGAAGTAAGGATAAAAAATTGGCAAGGCAAGGTTAAGATTAGTGATTAAAAGATTAGCGCCAACCTTGACAAGAAGATAAACGAACTCTGAGGAGAAAATCAAGTTTGTAGATCAAATAATAAATCAGTGAGACAGATGTCAGTGATGCCGATTAGAGGACATTGGGACAAATGCCAGTGAAATAGATGCCAATGAAACAAATATCTGCTAAAGGACGGTGAGCAAAGTGTTAGTGAGACAAGTGTTGGTGAGACAGTGTATAAGGCTGTAAGGCAGATGTTGATTAGCATAACGGGGCAGGGGAGAATTTTTTTTTTGAAAGATGGATAATTCAAAATTACGAAAATTTTTTAGAATTTGTCTAGTATGTTCTGATACAAAAGGAAAGAAAACAAGATAAAAGATTATATTTATGTGTGTATTTCAATTCTACAGGAGCTGAGTTTATATATGAGAAAACATGTGCTATATTATGAAGTATTACAATAGAATATTACAATCAAATACATTCAATCTCTATATTTATAGCAATTGATCTTCCTTTGATTCTCTGTAATTATAGGAATTATGAAAAATATTATCTGATATAATCATATATGGGAAGATATGATTGATTATATGATATAATCATATATGGGAAGATATGATTATATCATTAACAAGAACAAATATTATCAACTCCTTCATAAAAAAAGAAGAAGAATCAGCTCCTGTGTTAATACACATAGTATCAGCTCCTATGTTAACTCATTGAACACTAATGGTTAGTAATAAAAGAACAAGTTTTGAAATATGCCAAAACCCAATCGAAGGTTAATAACCGGTACGAGAATTAACGTGTCCATTCTCAATTCACATTGATATAAAAGAAATAGCTCTCAAATAATCATTCTCAATAATTATTAAATGATAGAATTTTATTAATATTCAAATTACATTGACTAATTTTTAATCAAACAAAAACAACACTACTTTTTATTAACACTTCCCACATGACCCAAAAACGAGGTAGTTAGTGGGTGTCTAAACTTAAACTTCTATTATCATAAACTCAACACTAATAATCATAAATGGAAGGAAATAAAGCAGTAAACAAACCAAAGCTCAGTGAATGAGAAGAACTACTTAACATAAATTACCAATCCATTGTTAAATTTATTATGTGATTCTTATTTTTTTATTATATGTTGTACTTTAAATAAATCACAAAATTAGTTGATTTATTAAAAAATAAATTAAAAAGATTCATGCTCATGAGCTTTTACATTTTGCAAGCCAGTAAATCTAGACCATGTGGTTAACACAGGGCTAATACTATTAACTCTCCATTAATTAAGGTACATTGTGTACATAAATTAGTAATATTATCACCCTCACCAGCTGGGCTTCAATAGCTAAAGTTAGCACTAATATCACCCCCATTAACTAAGATTCTTCATATCATAGTTATGTCATTATTGTCCCTGCCAACAAGGATTTTCAACATCATAAAATATATATAAAATAATTCTCATCAATAGATCACAATGCATACCATTCCATATTAACAATGCAATCATAAAATTCTTATAGTATTTAACCAAATCATATTATGACAATTCACACTCACTTAGTATGAAATAACAAATCAATCTACTAAATCAGAGTTTTCACACCTCAATATACAACTCTATACCAACAATAGGCTATAAAAGCAAATAATATTCTAATGATTAGAATTTAAAAAACTAACAACTTCTAAAAATCACTAAAAATTCTATAATATTATCATATAAAATTTTGATGGTGCTCAATAGTTCTATAAGATTTCTTTTCTTAGGATATATCAATAAGTCTACATTCTAATGTAATAAACAATACTCCATTCATAGTTTGGTAGCTTATGATCTAATAAAAATAGTCAAACAGCTCAATTTTGCCTAAAACCGAGCACATTATTGTCAACGACTGTAAAGATCATCGTTAATGACTTCAAATAGAAGTTAATACTGAACCAAAACAGGGGACATCCATTGACAACGTTAAGAAAACTCATCGACAGTTTTAGTAAAAAATTTTAAAAGATAGAGGTTATAAAAGCAATCCACAAATGAATTTGAGCATTTGACCATCGGTTTAAATTATTGACATCTATCGATGGCTCTTATTAAACCAGTCGATAATCAAGAATAGAAAATTCAAGGAAATAAATAAATTCTTCTTCTTTGTTGTTCAATTCCAATTCAAACTCAAGTTTAAGTTTTATAAAGATTTATACAGTAATTAAACTTTATTCAACAGCAAGCAAACATCGCAAAACACATCAGTTAATAGATCAATCTTTGGTTTTTTTTATAAGCAATAAACCAACTTATTTTCTTATTAGAAACTTTTTTGTTAATATATAATCTCTAATTAAACAATGAAGCAATATTGAAATTCATCTCTAAGTATTAAATTTATCTTAAACAAACTTAGAATCATAATCTTCCGGTAAAACAAAAAAAATATTACCTCATGTTAAGTTCTCTTTACTTTCTCTTTCAACTGCTTTCTTATCCTTTCTTATATTTGATTCTAATTCTTAAACCTTAAGGTCAAAAAATTCTTATTATTTTTGTAATAGCGTATTCTTGATAATAAAGAAATAAAATGAAAAAGAAAACTATAGATGTACTTATACTATTCTTTTTCTTCCTATTTATAGTAACAAGGAGGGGAAATGCTGGAATAAAATTAAGAGAAATTTAGAGAAATGGTTGTTCGGACAAATTGTAAATACGAAAAAATATTTATTTCTCAAAAACTTATCATAACACTAATATTGTCGTGTATTTCTTACTAATTCGCTTAAACTTGAAAATTTATTTAATTTAAATTCATATTAAGTAAAATTACATATTGGACTGTCACAAATAAAAGTGGGTAAGTATTTAGGATCTCGATACTGATATTAAAATTATGAATAACTTTTTTCCTTAGGATCTCGATACTAATATTAAAATTATGAATAACTTTTTTCCTAGTACCAGTACATGTATCAAATACATGAAAAAATCAATATGAGTGCGGAAGTATTAAAAAGGTTTTGGTCATGTTTCCTATTGAAAAAAAAAAAATCTTGATAAAATGTTTTACTTAGGATTCTTAGATTTTTTGTTAAAAAATATTATTTTATTTAAAATAATGTTATTTTGATAGAACGATATATTAATAATTTGATAAAAATCATTCTTATTAAAAGATCTAACCAATGGATTGGATTGAGCAATTGTACTTATTATTTCTTTCATGATAAGTAATTTACCATTCACAAATAGAATGATCTAGCAACTAAACAACTTTACAATATTTAGGATAAAATAAGTTATTATCCAAAGATTTTTAAAAATACCTTGAAATGAACATAAAAATCATTTGTATTTGAGTGTCAATGTAACATTTTTCTTTCTGTTGCTAATGATTTTTTTTTTTTTGGCATTGAGATACTTAATTAATAATCCATTAATTGTCAACACCTGTGAATGCCACCAACTTCAAAACAAATTTAACTTTTTTTAAAATATATACATAAGTTGATAGTTGGTCAGATTAAATAGCCAACTTTTGTGTCCAATTATTATTTTTAAGAATAATTATGAAAATATTTGGGATTTACAAAATATAAATCTAATTCTTTTTGTTAAATTATTATTAGCACTATTAAAAAATACATAGAAGGGGGTGGACATTGGATTAAAAATTAAACTGAATCAACTAAGTTGAATTTGGTTTTAAGAAATTGAATAAAACTGAAATAAAATTATTATTGAGTATTCATCAAAAAAATTATTATTTAATTATTCAATTAAAACTAATTTAATTGAATTAAATTTTTATATTCAACTAAATTCTAACTTTTGCAATAAAAGCCATGCCATTTTCTTTAAAATCTCTTAAATTATCAACTTTAAAATCTAAAAACAACGTCATTCGATTATTTTAATTTTTTAATTTTATTAGCCAAAACTAAAAACTACAATCAAAATTTTTAAAAAAATTAACCAAACTAAACCAAAAACTTAATAAATCAAACTAAATTAACCGAAAAAAATTAAGTCTACCCAATTAATTGAATTAGTTGAATTGAATTCACACTCATAACAAGAACTAAATTACTTTATTACACGTATTTAAGCCACTAAATTGCTTTGTTCACCATATTTGAGAAACTAAATTACTTCATTTATTTAACAATTCTTTATGATAAATACTTTTTTGTTTCATGAATAAAACATATATATATATTAATAAGTTTTAAGAAGAACTATAAAATACAGATTATATTTCAATTTAAGTAATTTTTTATAATATTTTTAAAGGTGTGAGCTAATGCCTACTTTTTTGATGAATAATCATGCTTTTGTAAACTGCAAGTGACTAAAACAAGAGGTAAATTTTGATGAAGGTAAGCAGAAACGAGTAAGTAAATGCAAAACAGAAAAACAAGCAAAAGCCCAGGCGATCTCTGCGAAGTTTAATGCAATGTGTAAGTATTCTGATCTCTTTATTGAGTCATTTATGAATTGACTGTGTCATAATAGCTCTCCTCTGCTTGCGTCCGCTGCTTGTTGTGGTCACCACCGATGAGCAGTCAAATTTAATCCTTATTTGGCCCATCCAATTCCAGGAGGTCCTGATAAATAAGACTCCTCAACAAACATTAAAAACAAAAAAATTAATGGAAAAAAGGGCAAAATTGGTAAGATCTTCAGGTTAGTGAATTAACTAATCTTGACGTACTTTTGGAAGACTTTGCTGCCGCCCTCCCACCTTTTTTCCTCCGGTTGTTGAACCCGAGGACCCGTGATGGGCTACGGACTATCTCCGGTCACAATCATGAACTCCATGGGACGCTCCCAGAACGTACTATATATGAAACGTATAAATAATTCATTATTGTTAGAAAAAAAATCTTTTATAGAATGAATAAATTGGTTGATTAGTTAAAAAATTATTTTTTTAATTATAAATTATAAATTGTATTATAAATTTTTTAAAAAAATAATAAATATATTTTTAAAAATTAAAATAAAAATTAAATTAATAGCTAGCCAATGAACAAATATGTATTAATTTTTAGTTGATTTTTACATAATTATTGAAAAGAATATCTTAATATAAGTGCGAAAGATCCCATAACCTAATTAGCACCATTCTCCCCATTTTCTCCTCCAATTTTCTAATTCTCCATAGCAGTATACAAATATTTTAGGTCAATGAAACAAAATTTTCAGAAAAAAAAAAATTCATAGCAAATGGAAATCAAAAAACCGCCTTCAAATATACTATTTCTCTAATTGAGGAACTGGAGAAGCATATTTTTCAATTTTCTAAATTTACATTAAAGTCAGAAAGGGGTTTAGACTTCTTTGTTCCTCTACTTTTGTTTTTGTCTTTTATTTTTAAAGTTAAATAAGTAAAATTTTTCAAAAGAATTCCCATTACAATTATATTTTTTTTATAATTAAAAATAAAATTAACAATTTAAAATTACTTTGCAATAAAAAAATCTAATTAACCTAGTCTCAACGCATACTCTCACCTAATTCAGTATTTTGTAATAAACCCTAAGTACAAGGGAGAGCCGTTGAATAATCACAACCCATAATTAGCAAGTACTTTCCCTTCTCATGTTTTCTCTTTCTTGTTTTTTTGTTTTTGGTTTTCTTTCTCATAAAACGTGGTGCTAAAGAAGATAATTGGGGTTTGTGAAATAAAGACCGCAAATTGTCATTAGCAAAAGAGGTGTAAGAAAAACAATTGACGCAAACATAAATTTCTTGAATTGGTGATAGCAGAGGGCCTTCTTCTTGAGAATGGCCGTATTTGGTATATTTAAATATGCAGATACGATATTGTTAGAATTGAATGATAAGGGATTTATTCTTAAGGTTTTGAGTCTAAGGGATTTATTATCTTTTAAGTAAAATTTTGAGTGCAAATCTTGTTAATAGAAAAAATTATACTCGAAAAACTTTTCTTCTATTTGAAATCCGACTCGACTCCTCTTTCAATTAGTTAAGAAATATACTTTCGAACACCGGTTAGTTAAAAAAAAAAATGCTGGATGGTGTTGAAAGTTGGTGAAATATTTTGTTAGAAAATTTTTCCATATAGATAACATGAAAAAATTAAACGCATTACCATATTAAAAAGTGACTAGGGAAATACATGCACATACACGTAGATGCACTATCAATAAATATAATATTTTGAACATTATTGAATTCATGAATATTCATAAAATTATAATCTATCTACCACTAAATATATCCTTTTTTTACAAGACATATCTCTTTATTATAAATAAATAAGTCCCCTTCTTCATAAAAACAAAATAATATCTTATTTCATAATTCTAACTTGAACATATGAGTCTTCTCGTAAGTCACCTCCATTTCTCTTTTTATTTTATATTATTACAAGTCACCGATAGGAGAAAAATAGATCACGTAAAGGATATCAAAATTTTCATTATTAAAGTGGCGCTGTCTGTAGGAATTGATTAAAAACATTTTTATTTGGTAGCAAGAATTTGTCCTAATACCTCACAAAAATATTGTCAATTCACCTATCAATAAGGATGACAATCACCCTACTTCCACCAAACCCTTTTGTTCGGGGGGTCCTATTCACCCTACCTTTATCCATGTGAACATGTCCTCTATAAATGCTTCCTTGTTATAACCAAAAGGTTTAGATAATTTAGCTCCTCATATCCCTAATAACCTAGGACAATTTCAATGAGATGGTAAGATGACTCAACGAAATAATGAAATAATGCCTATTAACAAACCAAAAGGAAAAGAGAAAAAGAGTAAATGCTACTCTGATAAGATTGTAGCTCTCTCTCACTTATAAGAGGATCAATACAAGGATGATAATTCCTTTTTTGGATCCACCCAAGGATTAGATAAGAGAGTCTAAGAAATTGATCAAAGGATGGGAATAATTATCAAACATTCTCAAAATCCTTATAGAATGGAGAAATTGAATTTCATAAAACAATCTCCTTTCTTGATAACATAATTAACAAACCACTTCCGGCCAAATTTACAATGCTAGATTTAAAGATCTACAATGATTTTGGTGATCTAGTCGACTATGTTAAGTCATATAGGACCATGATGACCTTTTATGAGGCCAATGATCCAATTTTGTGTAGAGCATTTATCCCTACACTTAAGAAGGCTACAAGGCTCTAGAGTAATAATATACCTCCTAAGTTAATTGCCTCTTTTGACAACTTAGTGAAAAAAAATTTGCCACCCATTTTATCAATAAAAGGAAACACAGTAAAACCTTAGCCTAATTTTTTACTATCAAACAGAAGGGCGGAGAAACTCTCTGAACCTACATTAATCGCCTTAGTTCAGAGGCTCTCGAGGTTCCAAACCTTAATCCCTCTGCGGTTGCCCTAGTAGTCACAAGCAGCTACGTAGTGACTCGGGTTTCTGAAAGTCTCTGTAAAAGAGACTTGCCGTGGATTATAACAAATTATTGGCAAAAGCATATAAAAACATCCACTTTGAGGAAGCCACTAGCTAGAAGAAAAGAGAAAGAGGCTCGCCTATCTCGAAATGATTAAAAACGAGTAATGGAGTTGAGGATGGATGCGGTCCTCCAAAATGAAAGAGGCTTAACAGGGAAACACTCATGTCTTGAAGTTGTTAAGCGGAACATAAGGT
>STGP01007369.1:1111-12596 GCA_004918865.1 Caryocar brasiliense | reverse complement strand
CCTGCCCAATTCTTCGAGTTTTGCGAAACCTCCTCTTTGAATTTGGGAAGAAGATTGGAAAGTTTCGAGCTTTTTCTTTATTTCCATTGCTGCTTCCTGTTCTGTTGCTGCGCGTCTTGTTTTCTTAGTGTGTGTTTTTGGGTTGGTTGAGAGCTGAATTGAGTTGGGTTGAGTTTGAGTTTGTGGAGTAGTTAGCTTTATGGTTCGCATTTTGGAGTTTAAAGAAATGGGAATAATTGCAGGTTTAGCGCTTCGACACATGCAGATTTATTTTTGAGGGTTTGTGAAGTTCAATTGTTTGAAATTAGGCAGACAACGGAAAAAACCCTAAAGGAAAGGAGGGAGAATGAATTTCCAATTTCAAATTTCAAATCTGTTCATTTTTTCCTCCTAAATTCAATTGATTGAAGGAATACTTGGTCTGAACAGTCAATTAGGAAAAGTGAATCTGGATGCATATTCATGATTATTAACCGGGTGCAGTTATACATTTTATTCAGGTGAAATGATAAAAGTGCATAAGATTTCAACAGATTAAGTGTAATTAGGGTTCTTGGATAGGCCTACACTGCCCTAGAGACACGGTTAGAGACCCTTGAATGGTTTTTGTAAGTGAGTCAATGAGGCAAATAAATTGGTGACAATAATAACTGATTCTTTTGACTCGATTTTATAACACTTGGTGTTGTCAGAATGCAGCAAATAGCTTGTGCAATTCTCAAGTTGCTTTTTGACTAGCAAATTCTTCCTAAGTTTAGGTTGTGTTTACAAATAGTTTTTGCTACTGAAGATGTGAAAGATGCTGGTGTAACTATTAAGTATAACACTTATGGGTCCTTAGAAAGGGGAAGAGTTATGTTGAATGCCTTTGCATGTATTCTTTAGTGTCTATGTGCTAAGTTATGGCTCTTACACTGTTTTCTTCACCCACAGCAAGCAACAACCTGTCTCTCTGAGATGGAGCAATCACCATCTACATCAATGTTGGAGTCGATGCAGCCTCTACTTGATGCAATTGTCAAACCAGAGTTGCTGAAGCATCATGATAGGGATGTTAAGCTTCTGGTTGCAACCTGTCTTTGTGAAATAACTCGGATTACTGCACCCGAAGCTCCCTATAGTGATGATGTTCTGAAGGTGTGTGTCCTTGTGTTGTTCTAGTCATTCATAGAATTAATTGATCTATTTTAACTACTATGAACATTTTGATTGTTCCTTTCAACCTAATTGCTTCATGTTTATGTGCAGGATGTTTTTAACTTGATTGTAGGCACTTTTAGTGGATTAAGTGACACTAGTGGTCCATCATTTAGTAGAAGGGTTGTTATTTTGGAGACTCTTGCCAAATATAGGTCTTGTGTTGTGATGCTGGATCTTGGTTGTGACGATCTCGTGAATAAAATGTTCAGTACATTCTTTACAGTTGCCAGGTGTGTTTCTGTAATTTGTGATACTGGTTATGTAGTTTCCTTTAACCGCAGAGTTCATAATTCTCAGAACTCTCGCTCATTTGTTGACATGTAGAGATGGTTGCTCTTCATAAAAACTTTTGAAGCATACCCTTCACTATGCATGCAATCTTTGTCATGTATGCAAAATGATTCATGTTGCCCTGATTAGCATCTTCATTGTTGTAAATTGTAGGTTTTCTTAGTAAGTATTTGGAATTTCTCATCATCGTCATTATGAATTTTTTCTTGAACCTAAATGGGAAGGAGTTTTAGTAATTCATGAGAGTGCCAAAGAGAGCTGATGAACTGTAATTGATTTCTCATTTTCTTATATGAAATGGCCATTAAGAGAAGCAAAATTCTCACTCAGGACCAAAGACTTGTCAAATGATGGATCATGTAGCATATTACGACTTTGTTAATTCCTTTTTTCACAGATAAGCCATCGAGTTTTATGAGAGTGAAGAGTTGAGAATACATCTGAACAGAGTACTGCCTCCTTCATATTGAATGTTAATAACCCAGAAACTAAACACATTAAATCTCACAATATACATGCTCATTGCCGAACTCCCACAATCCATTACAAACAAAACAATGATCCCTATTCTATGGATTCTATAATTTCCCTCGTATAGTTGCTGACAGGGATGTTTGATGGTGGACAAAAGCATTTTGTCATTGCTTCTTGTGTCGTTGCACTCCTGTCAATGTAAACTATTGTGTTTGCATCATTGTCAGTGTGGGCAATTGAATGTGTTGAAAAGAACTTGAGCAGATATTATGGTTGTTTTCTTATCTATATCTTCATCTTCTTGCTAAATGCATTTTTCTGAATTTGTAATTGCCTTTCTGGAAATAAAGCAGGATTTTCTTTACAGATTCAATGACTATTGATCTGAAAATTTTCGGATGTGCAGTGATGAACATCAAGAAAGTATATTATCGTCAATGTTAACAATCATGGAGGTACTGATAGAAGAAAGTGAGGAAGTCCGAGATGATCTTCTGCTGATTATCTTATCTGTTTTAGGCCGTAATAGAAACGTAAGCATCCCTTCTCTCGCATAGCTATGGATTTTACTGTTGCAGTATTGTGTTTATTGCCAAAATCTTCTTTTGCTCCAATGATTGAAAAGGATTTTAAGGAACTCATAATTCCAGGATATTTCTAAGGCTTCAAGGAGGCTTGCCATGAATGTCATAGAACGCTGTGCTGGAAAACTTGAAGCTCATATAAAACAGTTTCTTGTGTCATCAATGTCTGGGGATACTAGATCGGCCGATGATCAGATTGACTACCATGAAGTTATATATGACATTTATCGATGTGCTCCTCAGATCTTATCAGGAGTTGTCCCATACCTCACAGGAGAGCTGTTGGTAATGATGAATTGTGTCCTACTTATTTGCATTTTTTTAGCTTTGACATTATAATCTTTTTGATTCTCAAGTGCATTCCCTGCTAAAATGATCTTGCTTCGTTCCATGTATGGACATTGGTGCTATATTTATTATCTTTCAATGCTTTTTGGAGGTTGAAACTCCTGATTTAACATTCCATATTTTGATGCTGTCATTATAACAATCTATATGTTCATCATTATAACCAGAGTTCTGATTACTGAAGATTGAATGTTGCAGGCTGATCAGTTAGACAATCGTTTAAAAGCAGTGGGATTAGTTGGAGATCTATTTGCTCTTCCGGACACTGTCAACCATGAAGTGTTTCAGCCTGTCTTTTCAGAGTTTTTGAAGAGGCTGACTGATAGAGAGGTTTCCGTGCGGATGTCAGTCCTTGAACGTGTCAAAAGCTGTCTCTTGTTAAATCCTTTCCGAGCCGAGGCTTCTCAAATCATCTGTAAGCGCACACTGGTTTTAAAGTTAATGTATGTGATTTTCCGCGGATTATAATGTGATACAATGCTTTTTCAGCTGCCCTATGTGACCGACTGTTGGACTATGATGAGAATGTCCGGAAAGAGGTAGTTGATGTGATCTGCAACGTGGCATGTCATGCCCTGAATTCCATCCCTATTGAAACTATAAGACTTGTTGCAGAGCGTCTTCGAGACAAATCTGTATGCTTTTTTTCATCCCTTCATTTATATAAAGCGCCTTTTTTTTTTCTTTTTTGTATATAAAGCGCTTTGTTTCCCTTTTTTATTTTTTATTTTTGGCTCTAAGAAATATTCTATTATATATTATTTATGGTGTTTAGTTGTCCCTTTTCTCTTGTTCTGAAATTCCAGCTAGTTGTTAAAAAATATACCATGGAAAGACTGGCTGAGCTATTTAGGGTTTACTGTGAGAAGCCTTCTGATGGATCAGTTGAACCCACCCAATTTGATTGGATTCCTGGGAAGATCTTGAGATGTTTTTATGACAAAGATTTCAGGTAAAACATCTTGGCTTGAATGTTTCACTTTTAAACCCTAGAGTTCCCCTTTTTTATTTTTCTCCTCACCTGGAGTAGATGCAGAAAGCTCTTCTACCTTCAATTTCAAAGTTGTGTCAGCAAAATACTATAAATGATCTGACGAATATAAGAAGATACGGAAGTGATTAATTCTCTGCCAAGTATCATCTCGGACATATTTCTAACAAGTTAATCTGCCCTGCAGATCAGACACAATTGAATCCATTCTTTGTTGGTCCCTTTTCCCTACTGAGTTCTCTGTTAAAGATAGAGTCAAACATTGGGTCAGAGACTTCTCTGTATTTGACAAAATTGAGGTGAAAGCTTTTGAGAAGATATTGGAGCAGAAGCAAAGGTGCAGTCTAATGTCTGGTTTGGTATCCAGGAACTTCATTCTGCATTTGATAAACCTGCCTCCATCTTTACTGTTATGTGCATTGGATGGAATGGATATTGAAATCAATTGTATTAAATCTTGGATTGCAGGTTACAGCAAGAGATGCAGAGGTATCTATCACTTAGGCAGATGCATCAGGTTTGCAAACTTTCTGGGAATTAATCTTCATACTATGGAAGAAGGATGAATTAAGAAATAAAAATACTGGTGGTTTTCTGATTACAGGATGGTGATGCTCCTGAGATCCAGAAGAAAGTTCTGTTCTGCTTTCGGATTATGTCCCGCACGTTTGCTGATCCTGCAAAGGCAGAGGAAAATTTTCAGATACTTGACCAATTAAAAGATGGCAATATCTGGAAGATTCTGAACAATTTACTAGATCCAAACACTAGCTTTCAACAAGCTTGCATCGGTCGAGTAAGATATATGATAGTCATGGGTGTAAATTGGTGTGTGTTGTCCAAGCAACTGATATTGCATTGCAGTTAATGTCTTCACAGTGTAACTGTTGTTGTTCACCATGAAAATCTGTGGAAGGGAGGCTACTATTTTACTGGTTACATTACTGATAATTCTTCAGATGTCAACATAATGATTGTTCTTACTATTTTACAGTCCGTGTAACCTCTCAGCAGCTTGACCACCTTACATATGCATTGTAGCATTGCCACCTTCGTGGAGACCATCGAGTCTCCATAGTACATTGATTAGATTATTATTGTACATTGCCAGACATTATAACAGCAACTATGCTGCTGCCCTGACCATTGCCAATTGAGCACTGGCATTGATGTGTGTTTCTGTTATGAATTATTGACTAGAAATTGGGTCCAAATCCCATATTATTAGAACTAGTCTATGATCTCATTGCTATTACGTGGATAATTCGAACATGTTTCTTTTGATCATGGATGTCATTCTAAAATTTATGGGCAATAATTGGCATTAAGGATACCATTGTCTTTCTTAATGATGAAACTGCATGCTCCATTTTCATGGTGCCAAACTTTTTCAATCTGTAAATTCTCCATTTTGCAGGATGATTTACTCAAAATTCTTGGTGAGAAACACCGACTGTATGATTTTTTGAGCAACCTCTCTGTGAAGTGTTCTTATTTGCTTTTCAACAAGGAGCATGTAAAAGAACTTCTTTCGGAGGTTACAACCCATAAGTCCAATGCAAGTACAGAGCTTACTCAGTCTTGCATGGACATACTAGTGGTGAGGAAATCCTGTTCCTACATTTCATCTATTGTTTTATTTAGTGGTCATTTTGCATTACTTGATCTGTGAGCTTTTGCACTGTTATATCAATTTATTTATTTCATTTTTTCTCACTGGAGTTGTGAACTTTTAACTGTTATTCTGGTTTCTATAGTTCTTTTTGAGTGAATAAAACTGGGTGTCATCAGAGAGAAGAACTGCAGATTCATTCACATCTCACAACTGACATGAAATCTTGATTATGTAAAAACTATGTACCTCAGTCACCGCATCTAGAGTAAAAGTCTTTGGTGATGCACTGATGGTTTATGAAAAGCTATATGAAATTTAGAAAAACTTATTACTCTGTATCATTTTCTGAACAAACTCAAATTCATGTGTTCAAATGGTTTTCAATGGATATCCAGATCCTTGCACGTTTCAGTCCATTGCTTCTTGGTGGGGCTGAAGAACAGTTGGTCAATTTTCTGAAAGATGAGAATGAAATTATAAAAGAAGGTGCTTTGACCATCTTGGCTAAGGCTGGTGGGACCATCCGTGAACAACTTGCAGTGTCATCGAGGTGCAAATCTTTAAGTTACTGGCATCTTAGAGATAGTTACAGTCTTTTCTGCCAAATCTATGGTTATATTTTCTTGTTGATACCTGCAGTTCAATTGACCTTATACTAGAAAGGCTGTGCTTGGAAGGCAGTCGAAGACAGGCCAAGTATGCTGTACATGCCTTGGCAGCAATAACAAAGGATGATGGACTCAAATCCCTCTCTGTTTTATACAAGGTTTCACCTTTCAGCTTCTCCGCATACACATTGTCATCTGATGATTCAGTGCATTACCTACGCTGGTAGTCGTACACATTCAATGCAGTGCCCATATTCATGGAAATGTTGCTTGCTTTATTTGCAGAGACTTGTGGATATGTTGGAGGAAAAGAGACATTTACCTGCTGTTCTACAATCTCTGGGATGTATAGCAGAGACGGCAATGCCAGTTTTTGAAACTAGAGAGACTGAGATTGAAGATTTTATAAAATCCAAGATTCTGAAATGCAGCAGTGTATGTGTTTGAGGATCCTCTTGAGTTGTGCAATTACTTGTCATTATTTGATGATCAATGATCTTGATGAGTGTTCTACATTATTGCAGAAACCAGAGGAAGATGCAAAAGCAAGTTGGGATGACAGAAGCAACCTTTGTCTTTTGAAGGTTCGTCATCTTCAAGAGTGGCTCCCCTCCTCCCCCCTTTTTGTGTAGACAATGGACATGCCATTATAATCAATGCTCCTTGTAGTTTAGGGATTTTTGTTGTGGTTTTTTTTTCTTTTCTTTTTTTTTCTAATCTGGAAATTGGTATTGATGCAATCTATTGTTAGTCCTTATGTAATCTTTTCCAAAAATGATGCACGCAGATATATGGGATCAAGACATTGGTCAAAAGTTACTTGCCTGTTAAAGATGCCCAACTTCGTCCAGATATTGATGGCCTTATTCAGATTCTCAGGAACATGCTACTTTTTGGAGAAATATCAGAAGACATAGAGTCAAGGTATTGCATGTATTGCTTTCTTGGCTGGTCTATGTGTAAATGGTTACTGTTGGATTATTTTTTGTTTGTCCTTTTTTATTCTCCTCTTTTTAATGGAGTTTGTAATTTGAAGCATAAGTTTATCTGATTTTACAGCTCAGTTGATAAGGCTCATCTGAGGCTTGCATCTGCTAAAGCAGTTCTTCGTCTATCAAAGCAATGGGATCACAAGATACCTGTTGATGTCTTCCATTTAACCGTGAGGATACCAGAGGTGAAGTCCTTTGCATTCTTCTTAACAGCTTCTATATTTGTTCCTCTGGATTAATGACTTCTGTTAACTCCTTTTATTCTTCTATTACCTTTTGGACGTTTCAGAGTGCTTTCCCTCAAGCTAGGAAACTATTTCTGAGCAAAGTCCATCAATATATTAAGGACCGTCTTTTGGATGCGAAGTATGCTTGTGCCTTCTTATCTGATATAATGGGATCAAAGCCTCTTGATTTCAGTGAGGTATTCTTGATAAACAATCACTGAGATTTGCTCTTAGCCTTGGCCAGATCATGTTCATATATCATGTTTGTTGGCATGGTGAAGATAACAAGTTTTTGGTCTGAATTTTCTAGTTGTTTAAAATGGCAGGAAAAGCAGAATCTTGCTGATATCATTCAAATGCATTATCAAGCTAAGGCACGACAACTCTCAGTGCAAAGTGATGCAAATCCCTTTGAAGTGTATCCGGAATACATTCTCCCATATTTGGTCCACGTTCTTGCTCACCACTCATGTCCCAATGTGGATGAATGCAAGGACATTAAAGCATTTGAACCAATATACCGGTACATCTAGTTAAACCATTTAGAGTTAGATATCATTGCACCTTTTATCCATCTTAATTTTTTTTTCTCTACAAAAAAAAGAAATTAAGGACACTAGAATTTTCCAATGGTCAAATCCTGGTCTGAGAAACTGGATATCATTTGTCTTGTTTTATGTCTTTTCAGGCAATTGTTCTTAGTCCTGTCTATGCTGTTGCATAAAGATGAAGATGCCAAGTCAGAAGCTAGTATCAACAAAGAAAAAGAGAGCATTTCTGCAATAGTTTCTATCTTTCAAAGTATTAAGTTCTCAGAAGATGTAGTTGATGCTGCTAAGTCAAAGGTAGTTGAAAAATGATTTTGTATTCATATGGTAGGTCAAAGAAAACTGTCTGCAAAAAGAATCTGACAAGCAACCAACAACAAAGTTCAAATAAATGTTCAATGGCAACCTTATACTTGTGTTTGACATTTTCAGAATTCTCATGCTATCTCTGAACTTGGGCTGGCAATCACCAAACGCTTGACACAAAAGGAGGATGATTTACAAAAGTCAGCTTCATCAGTTTCCCTGCCTACAATGTTGTACAAAGAATATGAAAGGATGGAAGGGAATGACTCTGCGGTACCTATCGGCCTACCTCAAACTATTTTCCTTGTTTTATCACTGACTTGCATGTATCAGCTTTTCTGGAAGAGAAAGTTGTTGACTCTCTGCTGTGGATTTAGCTTGATTGGTTTAATGTTTTTTGGTGTTCTGTCCTATCTCCTCATTATTTGTGTCACCAATTAATGTAGCATGTTGCTTATTAATGTGATCACATTTTTTTGGAATAGGCAAAGGAAGGGAAAACATGGTTGGCTGATGAGGGTGCCTTGAGTCACTTTGAATCACTCAAGTTAGAGTCTGATGGAATGGTACAATCTTGGTCCTTATAAGTACTTTCATCTACAGAGTTATATCTATTGGTCTTTGGGCCTTTTGTGTCTGTGATTAACTTAATTTGTTCTTTCTTGGAATCCCATTAGGTTAATTCTGATGCTGCTGAGGACGATGCTACAAAAGATAGCGGAACAGAATTGAATGAATTGCCTCTCGGGAAAATAATAAAGCAATTAAAATCTCGGGGAACCAAGGGTGGAAAGGTTAAAAAGAGCAAGTCTCCATCTGCTAAAGTGAAAATTGTGCAAAGTGATGTTGATATTTTGAAGATGGTGAGGGAGATAAATCTAGATAATCTGGGGTTGCCTGGTAAGTTTGAGTCCAGTAATGGTCACAAACATTCTCCAAGTGAGAAAACAAAATCAGAACTGGACCATCACAAACTTAAGAAAAGAACAGCTAGCGATCTGACATCTGTTCCAGTACCTAAACGGCGGAGAACAGCTGCTAGTACTTCACGATTGTCCCAGTCAAAGGCTACTTTAAGAGCTTCAGGAGATTACTCAAGCCCTGACTCAAAAGACAAAAAGCGGATACCCAAAAAGATAGTTGAAAGTACTGAGTCTGACTTGTTGGTATCATGCATTAGAAAGAGTAAAAGCTTCACATTGAAAGATCAACATAAAAGCTCTGATGTGGTTAATAGTGTTGCAGAAATTGAAGTTGGAAAAGCCAACGATGACCTTGTGGTAAGCTTGTCTGTTTACTTTCACAGGCACATGTTTCTTTTGTCATTTTGCTGTTAACTTTGTGAATACTTACCTCCTTTTTACTCTGGTATACAAGCCTGATGTGCTAGTGGATACTGATGAGATCGATGCAACTAATAATTCCAAGTCTGCACCTACAAAGAAGCGAAAACGAAGAAGTGTTGCAGGATTGGCAAAGGTTATCATTTTAACACTTGGTTTAAGTTTATCTTGGTTTCTCAATCATACAGGGTTGTGCATTGACTTGAAACTACTTTACTGTTGTGTTTCACAACTTATGCAGTACATGGTAGGACTGATTTAGAGTATGCTTTTAACATCATGTAGTCTAATATTGTTTAAACGCCTTTCATACTTTTTATTTAGTTTGCTAACTTGTATTTATACTTGCCGCTTCACCTTGTTTTCTTTTTTGATCTTCTTTTCAGAGCACATCTAAAGAAGGTGCCGTTGATATTGAAGAGTTAATTGGTTTCCGAATAAAAGTTTGGTGGCCCATGGATAAGGCGTAGGTGTTCTCTTGGTTAATTGATAGAAACATTTCATTTCATAGAGTAGTCTAAGCCGTTCTTCTATGCTCTTGTCTGGGTTCTTCACTTCAGTTGACATGCTTGTCTTTTTAGCCTTTTTTTTATTTGCACTATTTTGCTTATCAATTTGCTAAGGACTCTTTCAATGAATGATGATGAGCTCTGTATTTTTTTCTGATTAATAAGTTTTTCCATGTCAAGATGTTACACTTTGCTGTGCTTGCTCTAGGGGTGGTATTGAATTATCAAATGCAGAGTTTCAGTTAGCATGGAGGGTTGGGGTGGGGTTGGGTAGCTGTTAAGCTCTAATATGTTAGGGATTAAGCTGCAATGATGATTGCTTTCTTTTGATCGAATAAAATCATTGTGTATTTGGAAAGATATCGCATAATGGGTATTGCTAAAATCAACAGGTTTTATGAAGGCACAGTTAAGTCTTATGACCCCATCAAAAGGAAACATGTGGTATGCTTCTCCCTCTCACAAAAGAAATACATCCACCCGCTTGAGTTGCACATGACAACTATGGAGTTTATATATTCAGCTACTCTTAATTTGCTTAATTTTGTTATGTAGATTTTATATGATGATGGGGATGTAGAAGTACTCCGTTTAGAAAAGGAGCGGTGGGAACTCGTTGATAAGGGGCGCAAGCCTGCAAAGGTCTTTGTAGCTTCTTCCTCTAGCATTTCTTTTAGGCCAAAACAAATTTTCATGTTATTTGAAGCTACTAAATGACTTTACTAATACCTCCTCTTTTGCATAATTTCAGGGGTATTCATCTAAGCGTCCTCCTTCAGAAACGTAAGTATTGCATTGCGATGAAGAAGTTGTGGCAAAATTAACAGCTTGTGTGCATATTATTATTGCATTGCTTTCATATTCTTCATGGCATTATGGTTTGGTTATGGAGCTTTTAAGCATGGAAGCCTTCTCTTTGTAAACATGTCGTTCTCCAAATGTTTCCTTCTTGAGTTAAATTGTTTTGCAGGTCGTCTGCCCAAAAAAAGAGAAGTTCAGGCAGCTCACATCAGAAGAACAAAACAGTGAAGTTGTGAGTTGAAAAATTTTCGTCTCTGATGCATTGATCTGCAGGGATTTATTATGAAGGTAATAAGAGTTCTCTGATTTTGTTTTCTAGAGTTAAAGGAAAAAGAACTCCGAAGAAAAACTCACGGGAGAAGCAAGAGCCAAAAGTCCGAGAGGATTCAGATACATCAGATCTGAAACCTACTACAGCGTCCAAAAGAAACAAGAAAAAATTAGGTAAAGTATCTTTTTAGCTTTGAAATTGATGTCAGAGCATGGAAGTTATTACGTGGATGGTTAAGTTGATCTCACATTTTTGTTGCAACTGAATTATTGCTGACAATAATATGCACATATTAGTTTAAGTTGTTGAAGTATGCCATCTCAACTTGCGTCTGATTGTTTTACATCTTTGCTAAAATTTTTCTTTTGGTTATGGAT
>STGP01007270.1:0-26546 GCA_004918865.1 Caryocar brasiliense | reverse complement strand
AGACGTGTGGGGCGGGGACGTGTATTCGTGGTCCGGGCTACAGAAGCCAGTGAGCTACGGTAGCAGAGGAGGGACGACAAGTAAGGAGGTTGATTATGGAGGCGGAGGAGGCGGGAAGGTGAAGATGCTTGTGAAAGAGTTTGTGGTGGTGGAGGGGTGGATTTTGGCTGATGGTGGCGATGGAGGGAGTAAAGGAGGTGGTGGTTCCGGCGGTAGCATCTATATAAAGGCACAGAGAATGTGAGGAAATTGCTTGCCCCTTTTTCCTTCTTTGTTGCTTAGTTACTTGCATTGTTATATGTACATGCTTTTTATTAGTTAGATCAAAATGTGTTTTGATTAGTTTAGTTTTTTGCGCTCTTTTGCATAGACCTTGCGTGTCACTTAATTCGGGTTTGAGAGGTGATGTTTTGGTTGTTTCTATTAATGTTCTAGAAAATGTAGGCTGTGGGAGACTGTTACTTCTTGAATGAGGTTTGATTCCTGATGCATCGTTACTGTATCATCTTGTCTCTCTCAGCTTGTACTTCTGAAACAGTATCATCCTCATATGGGTCCTAATATGTATATAATCTCTTCCCTATGTTAAGAGCAGGACTGGCAGTGGCAGAATAAGTGCTTGTGGTGGTGATGGTTTTGGTGGCGGCGGTGGTGGGAGAGTTTCAGTTGACATTTTCAGTAGGCATGATGAACCTCAAATTTTTGTCCACGGTGAGACCTATTATGTTCTTCGGGCATGGTTAGGTGCTTATGTTTGGTCAAAATTGTTTTAACTTATCTGCCTGTCGCTATTGATGAAGTTTTGGTTCCGCCAGTACATTTTATCCTGATCTTTTCATGTGTTCATATCATGGACCATGGTTGTTGATTAAGATGTTTAGAACTAGAAGGCTTGGTGGAACTTAAGGCATGAAATAATATTTTTTGTGCTACTTCTAATGAGTTAGTTATGTTGCTGTAAATCTGATAGTAGATTTGGAGGATGAATATGGATTTCCTTTTGGTATTGTTTTTGTATTCAGGATCAATGTGTTCTGGCTAACTAGAATAGGTTTAGGTTGATTCATCTTTGATGGATTAGTCTCCTGTCCTATATAAACTGTGCTGGTCGAATAGTTCTCATTGATGGCAAGTCTGAGTAAAGAGTCCTTTGTTGTCATTTTGCATTTTTTCTCCTTTTTGAACTAGCTCCTTTCACTGTCGTCATTGTATCACCATCATCAGCATATACTTGTTATCATTTTCTGTTTCCTCCTCTGGTTTGTATTTCGTGGGCTAGGACATAGCATGCTCTCTCTTTTGTCCCCCATTCAATTGCTTTCTTGACTTCTGATCACATCTCAACTGTTATCATCTGGGCAGAAGTGCTAGTAATGGAATTCTTTCAACTTTGTGTGGAATACAATCAAATTGTATGTCAAATTTAGCTTATACTGAAATGTGCAAGCTTTGTTCACATACTTGCAGGAGGAAATAGTCGCGGCTGTCCAGAAAATGCAGGTGGTGCTGGGACATTATATGATGCTGTTCCTCGTAGCCTTATTATTAGCAATCACAATATGACAACGGATACAGATACACTCCTCCTAGACTTCCCTAAGCAACCTCTTATGACTAATGTTTATGTTCGAAATCATGCCAGGGCTTCTGTTCCCTTGCTTTGGAGCCGTGTCCAGGTTTTGAAATTTGGCTTGCTAATTTGTACATCCTGAATTCTCTCCATTCTGTATTTGATTTTACTTCTATTTTGGGTACCTTGTGCTAACATACACAAGCAATTTACTGCTTATATCCTCACCTTTTGGCTTTGATGATGGTGAGCGGCCTCTTTGTTACTATAGGAAGTTTCAGAGCTTTGTAGTATTCAAGCGGTAGTACCATAAAATCATATAAAGATCATTGGAGAATATTGCAATAGTTCTTAAGTATCTCATCTCACAATTAATTAGACTTCATCTACACAAGCATGTTTTATTTTTCACAGTTTCTGGGAATTTGTTATGCATATATGCACGCTTGTGTATATTGCAGCCCTAGGTATTAAATTATTTTACATTTTTGGAAACTTATTTTTTCCTGTAATTTCTTGAGAAAAATTTAAGCATGCTTCGATATTGTTTATTATGTGACCTTTCTTTCTCTTCCATCCTTGCTTTTGAAACAACATTTAGATGAGGGATTAAACTTGCAATGCTTCAATGAAAAGAAAATTTCCCCTGCATTCTTTCTTTCTCTTTTAGTTATTTTCAGTACCTTCTTTTAGCAGTGTTTTCTTTACATTCTTGTTTTAGATAGAAGCCGGGTTTTATTTTTGGATATATGTGCATTTTAAAAAAATCTGCATAAATTGCATAGGTCCAAGGACAAATAAGTCTATTGTGTCGTGGAGTGCTCAGTTTTGGACTTGCTCATTATGCTTCCTCCGAGTTCGAGTTGTTGGCGGAAGAACTTTTAATGAGTGATTCTGTAATCAAGGTGAGCTAGAATATAGATTCCGTTATTATCATTCCTGGTTGCACTGACAAAGAAATAATCTACAGTGAAATTTCTACAATAATTGGTGCATTCATTGATTTTGTTGAAACACATGAATGCGATAAGTGTATTTTTTTTTCTCTGGTTTGGTCAGACCTTGTTTGTGGGCTCTAGATATGTGCTTGATACTCCTTTTTTGCTTGCATTTAATATGATTATTATATGTATATTTAATGAGTTTGTTGTACATCAGGTGTATGGGGCTCTACGCATGACTGTAAAGATGTTTTTAATGTGGAATTCTAAAATGCTTATAGATGCTGGTGAAGATACGACAATTGCAACTTCTTTGTTGGAGGCTAGTAATTTAGTTGTTTTAAAGGTAATTTCATACGTCTTTGTTTGTTGCAGCTGCTATTATGCTTATTTAACTTAAAAGAATTTTATGTAGTAAAAAAGAAGATTAATTTCATTTGTAAAACAGGAATCATCTGTCATTCATTCTAATGCAAATCTGGGTGTCCACGGACAAGGTTTACTGAATTTGTCAGGACCAGGCAATTGGATTGAAGCTCAACGTCTTGTTCTATCGCTATTTTACAGTATACATGTAAGCTGTTGGTTGTGTGATGATTACTTGTATCGTCTTTTTTTTGTTACACTTACTTGTATACTCTGTGATGTTTAAAAACTGATCTTTGCATGTATGTTGTATAGTTGTTTGTCTCTGCAGTCCATTGTTATAGAATGCGAGTAAGACTAGCACAATGTAGTTAGTGGTGGACCTTCAGTTTTTAGGTTTTTATGATCTTTTTGCTTTGCCACCTCTTTGACTGGTTGGTGTATGATAGTTGAAAGTGAGGTTTTTTTATATTATTTGGTGGTCATGCTGGATGAGAGATTAGGTGTTACATTTTGAAGATACTTTGTCTGTTCCTTAGTAGTAGTTGACATCTTTTGGGGCTCAAAGTTTATAGGCCATTCTCAAAATTCAATACAATAGTTTTGTAATCCTCCTTTATATCCTTAAAAAAAAAGCTTTGTTGAACACGTATTCTAAATACCATGAAATTAGGTAGAAACCTGTAAGTGAATGGTCTTTGTCTCCAACAACTTAAGGACACCTAAATCAAGTATTTGCATTTGTCTTGTGAGCTATGTTGGGAGAATTTCTTTCTCAAAGGACATCAACACTAAAAGTTACTAAAATTTCTTAAAGGATGTTTGGCAACTTGGCTTTTAGCTGATAGTTTGACTGATAGCTGAAAAAGATATGATTGTGGATGAAATTTTTTTTAAAATCACGAAATG
The DNA here is from genome assembly GCA_004918865.1 of Caryocar brasiliense. NCBI lineage: Eukaryota > Viridiplantae > Streptophyta > Magnoliopsida > Malpighiales > Caryocaraceae > Caryocar > Caryocar brasiliense. The sequence continues at coordinate 22,760 of STGP01007270.1, read as the reverse complement.
GGCCTTATTATCTAAATTAGTAGCCAAAAGCAGCTTTTGGCTTGTTGCCAAACATCCTCTTAGGTTACTAGTTTCTTTCCCCCTTTCCTTTTCTGCTTTTTTAATCTCCTTATGGCAGTATTCTTCTAGTGTGACTTGGGGCTCCTTTGTGGTGCAATGTATGTCCCTATGTGGGGGGTGGGGATTCGTTTTAATATTAAGTAGGGCTTTTATTTTTTTCTATTGCCAACTCACTCAATGTTATTATGAGATAGTAGAATTTGCTTGACAAATCTGCATGAGGATCTGCAATTTATATATTTTTTCTGTTGCAAGTTCTAGATCGCTTAGCACATAGGCTATCTAACTATACTGTTGCTTATTTGTTTAAGATTGGAACTGAATCTGGTTTGCGAGGTCCATTGGAGAATGCAACAAGTGATGCTGTGTAAGCAGAGATTTCATTACCACAGCAGAAATTTCGTTGCCTCTTTTCCTCTGTGAGATCTTTTAAATTACTCTAAATCCTTTGTTCTTATGTGTTTAGTACACCAAGGCTTCACTGTGATGTTGAAGATTGCCCTGTTGAACTGCTTCACCCCCCTGAAGATTGCAACGTGAATTCATCTCTGTCATTTACTCTTCAGGTCATCTTTGGATAGTTGTTTCGTTTTATAGGATTGTTAATAACTTATTTCAGCTATTGAAGGGTTATATGTAATTTAGATATGTCGAGTGGAGGATATCTCTGTTGAAGGACTTATTAAAGGATCTGTTGTCCATTTCCATCGGGCGAGAACTATTTCAGTCCTACCTTCTGGCACGATAAGTGCAGCTGGAATGGGTGCGTTCTCTTTTTTTCTTTTTTTTATTTCTGTAAGATTCTTTTTAAGACCCTATGTCAGTGGTACCAGCTTACTATGCTTCGTTTTTCTGATGTACTGCCACACCTCTGCTTATTTATGTGATTCAAATGAAAGTTCTAATGGCTTGATAAAATTCCGATTTTGTGTTTACATTTATGGTTTAAATGGAAGTACAATAGAAAGTTTGTGTGTTTATACAGGCTGCACAGGTGGTGTAGGTAGAGGTAAATTTTTAAGCAATGGCATTGGTAGTGGTGGTGGCCATGGTGGTCAAGGTGGACGTGCTTGCTACAACGGTAGTTGCATCGAGGGTGGTGTGTCATATGGAAGGGCAGAATTACCTTGTGAACTTGGCAGTGGAAGTGGAGAGGACAACCCAGCTGGTTCGACTGCAGGTGGTGGTATTATAGGTAATCTTTTGTTTTGGGTCAATGACCAGCTAAGCACTTGTGGCTATGTTTTTGCTTTTCAATTTTGGGTCGATTGAAGCTTCTTTGTGTTTGTGTTTCCCTTTCCTTGCCCCTTTTAAAATTGTTACTTTCTGCATGAAAATGAGTAACTTATTGTTGTGCCCTAGGCAATTTGAACTAGTAGTTGTTCTTTAGGAAGCTGGCCACATTTGTTGCTGGTATTTTTTAGTCTGCAAGCGGATATTTACTGTCCTATTGTTTTCATGTTATTCGATCTGTCTTGGCAGTGATGGGTTCGATGGAGCATCCCTTGTCAAGTTTGTCTATTGAAGGGTCAGTAAGAGCTGATGGAGAGAGTTTTGGAGAAACTATCAAACGGGAAGTATTTGCTATTAGAAATGATACAATTGGTGGTCCTGGAGGTGGTTCTGGGGGAACTGTACTTCTTTTCTTGCGCACACTAGACCTTGGAGTGTCTGCTTTTCTCTCAAGTTGTGGGGGATATGGTAGTCCAAGTGGGGGTGGTGGAGGAGGTGGTGGAAGGGTTCACTTTTACTGGTCAGACATTCCCACTGGAGATGTGTATCAGCCCATTGCTAGTGTGAAAGGAAGCATCCACACTGGGTTTGTATTTGTCTTTTTGTAATGCATTTCTAACATTTGATGAAGAGAGTTTGTTGGTTTTTCATGCTAGCATTCTGTAAAACATGTGCATTCTAATCAGCATACTGTATGACTGAGGGTACATTCTAAAGTGTGCTGTTAGTGCTGGTAGTATTTATTAATCTTCCGATGCTTTCAATCATTATTACAGTGGAGGTTTAGGTAGAGACACAGGTGGTGCAGGAGATAATGGAACAGTGACTGGGAGAGCTTGCCCAAAAGGATTGTATGGAACATTTTGCAAGGTAGAACTTTAACAAATTGGCATTATGGCATTTTTGACCAGATATTGGCATTAAGATGATGTTTGTATTTTAGTTTTTTTGAGTTTTTGTCATGTTACGCTGAGATGATATGCACGCCATGTAGAATTGTAATGACTAGATGTCATTGGGAGAGCAACATGACAGCTTAACTTTCATTGAAGAAGTTTCCATTCTCATTTTTCAAATATTTCTTCAGGAATGTCCACTTGGAACGTATAAGAATGTCACAGGATCTGATAGAGTTCTTTGCACACCTTGCCCTCCCAATGAGCTTCCCCGTCGAGCTGTTTATGTTGCTGTCCGAGGTATTTTACAGAGTACTTAAATTTTATGTTGCATGAGCTCAACTTGGTTATTATGACTCCAGTTTGGCAGCGTGATACTTCTATTATTGTATTGTATAGAAAGATAAACTCATCAAAATTTTCATCCTTTGAATAGTATTTTTATGGATGGGTAAAGAATATTTGGCAACCTCACATCCTGGAAGCCTATGATTCTGAAGTCTGGTTTTCTCCAAATTTTGGGTGATAATATTAGGGCATGTTCACTTGCAATGATTTTTGAACTCTTACAGAAAATTTCATGACAAAATGGTCAACTGTGTTTTTCCAATTATAAAGTGAGAGTTGGGTTCAACTTCTCTACTTTATGTCCATTTCCCTAAATTTCACGGGTACGCTATTACTTTTTGTTTCATTATCACTTTTACTGTTTTTTCTTTGATTAACTTGGCTCACACTTATCTCTAATCTCTCACTTCATTTAAGTTTCAACATTCTTTCTCAATTTCTTTTTCTATATATTTGGTTGGTCGACAAAAGACTTGGTAAACACATACTCGAATCCTTCAATTCTACAAAACAGTGTTTCAGTTTCATCATTTACTTGTTTTTGTATTTTTTAATGGAAAACAGAAACATAAATGGAAGAAATATAGAGATAAAAGTTGATTTTTTGTAAAGTATAAATCATCATCAAATTTTCTAAAGATGGATGTATACATATGGGAGGGAGGTTTCTGTTTGACTTCATGGCATGGTGTTCATGAAAACTACTTGCATGCACATGGTTGAAATCCATACCATTGTTTTGTACTAAAAGATGAAAATTCTTAGTAGCAACTGTTAAGTTCTTCTGTGTCTTTAACAGGTGGTGTTACTGAAACGCCATGCCCTTACAGATGCATTTCAGACAGATTTCACATGCCACATTGTTACACGGCCCTTGAAGAGCTGATTTACACATTTGGTGGGCCATGGTTATTTTGCCTTATTCTTATAGGTCTTCTCATCCTTTTAGCAATGGTGCTTAGTGTTGCCCGGATGAAATTTATTGGGATTGATGAATCACCTGGTCCGGCTCCCACTCAACATGGCTCTCAAATAGATCATTCTTTTCCTTTCTTGGAGTCATTGAATGAGGTTTTGTTCAATTCTTTCAGTATGCTTATTTATGCACATCTCCTCCCTAATGTTTCTTTCCAAGTTCTGAATGTATGTGTGTAAGATTCTTTTCATTTCAATTTTCAGGTTCTGGAAACAAATAGAGTGGAGGAGTCGCAGAGTCATGTGCATCGAATGTATTTTATGGGCCCTAATACATTTAGCGAACCTTGGCATCTTCCACACACTCCTCCTGAGCAAATAAAAGAGATCGTGTGAGTCAAATCATCCCGTGTTTTTTGATTGATCTACTTCTGTTGTTGCCAAGGTTGTGTTCTTCACTCACTCAATTTAAATTGGCAGATATGAGGGTGCATTCAATACATTTGTTGATGAGATTAATGCTGTAGCTGCTTATCAATGGTGGGAAGGAGCCATTTACAGCATTCTTTCTATTCTTGCGTATCCCCTTGCATGGTCATGGCAACAGTGGCGCCGTAGAATCAAATTACAAAGACTGCGGGAGTTTGTTCGTTCTGAGTATGACCATGCTTGTTTACGTTCTTGTCGATCACGGGCTCTCTACGAAGGGCTTAAGGTTCGTATGCAATTTGTGGAATGCTTTATGGTGTCTGCTGCTTACTCTCCTTTCACGTTCACATGTTTTTGTCATCCATTACAAAATCCCCATTTAATTGCTCATAATTGTCATTTTGGTTGGTTTAGGTCTTTACCCTTTCTTTTCTTCTGGATTTGTTCAAACTTTTTAGGTATGCACCAGTTCAATGGACATTCTTTGACTTTTGTGTGTTTTACAAGATAATCTTTGTTGTCTTGATATTTTTCACTTAACTCATATAGGCCTTGGTTTTAAACTAGTTGGAACAATACATCAATCATTTTCAATCATATTCCTTCGTACCATCATGTCTGAGGTTAATTTCCAGTGAATAGGAACTTGGCATAACTCATGAGACCACCTGTCTTGAGGTAATGACATTGGAGTGGTACCTACTTGATGGCTGAATTTTCTTGTGTTTCAACCTTCTGTGTGTGTCTGTGCAGATATGAAACTTAGAATTTTGTGTGTACATGTGTGTGGGGATGTACACATGCAGATATGTGTGCGTGCACTGTACTTTTAGCGCATTGCAATTTACAATTCTGATGCATTTGCTATTTTGACTGGCACTTTGAAATCTTTGTGTGAGCTGTTTGCACACAGTTGTAACTTTCCTGTTATACTGGAATTTGACTTAGTTTAAATTTCAGTATTCATGACTTGAAGATTGCTTAAAATGCTTGCTTAGGTGCTTATTGTAAAGATGAAAAAGGATGTCCTATCAATGTCCATTGCTTGATTTATGAGACTACATTTTGTTACTGAGCTGGTCCTATTAATTAGAGTGAACGGCTGTATTAATGTTCATCCATCTTATTGCTCGTTAATCATCATGTGGAGAGCTTACTTATTGGTGCTTTACTAGTTTCAGGCTTTCAGCTATGGACTCAAATTGTTTCTTGCTTGAAATTGCTATCATTTCATATTGTAGGTAGCTGCCACTTCTGATTTAATGCTTGCATATATGGACTTCTTCCTTGGTGGAGATGAAAAAAGAACTGATCTTCCTCCTTGCCTAAATCAAAGATTTCCATTGTCTATAATTTTCGGAGGCGATGGAAGTTACATGGCACCTTTCTCAATTCAAAGTGATAACATTCTTACTAGCCTCATTAGCCAGGTTGGTTGTTTCATTTCTACTTGTGGGGTCAGCTGGAGGTTGACTCCATTAATGTCTTCCATTTTGCATTTCCATTGACATTATTTCTTATCATTTTTCTTTCACCTGGGTTGTAGTTGGTCCCTCCTACCATTTGGTATCGAATGGTGGCTGGGTTGAATGCACAACTGCGCCTTGTTTGCCGAGGACACTTAAGAGTGACATTTCGATCTGTTCTTAAATGGCTTGAAACTCATGCCAATCCTGCTTTGAGAGTCCATGGAGTACAAGTTGGTCTTGCATGGGTCCAGGCTTCAGCTTGTGGTTATTGCCAATATGGACTTTTGGTTTATGCCATTGAAGAAGTAAATGCTCACCTATCAATTGGAAATGCCAATGATGCAAAACGAACTGAGCTAGAGTCACGGTAATGGTCTAGTGTTTAAACATTCATTTGATGTGATTAGCATACACATTTGACCTTATAACTAGACGGTGTTGGTAGTCTCAACTAATGAAAGGGTCAATGATGTTACTTTACATCCAAATACGTGTGTAAACTCACGTTGTATACTGATTTAGTTTTATATCTATTCTGTTGAGTTTGTTCTAATTAGTTATTAATTTTATAGTAGTTGGACATGTGGTTAGAGCCCATTTAGGGTTAGAAGTAGGAATTTTACACATGCATGCATGCAGGCCAGCAATGGCACATCAACTTGCAGGGCTTTTTGGTAGACATATCTATGCACATGAATAGAAGAAATCCCTTCTAACATTGACCTTTGTGGTGAGACCTTGGTAGATCCAATTCCGACAGATGCACATTTATTTGAAATTACATGCGTGTGCTGACTTCTAACCTTTCGTTTGACAGTGTAAAAATTGCAAATAGAGAACATCCATCTGATAATTTGACAGGAGAGGCACTTCTAAGCCGTGCCAATAGAAGCAAGGAGAGTTACTTGAGGCGGAAAAAGAGTTATGGAGGGATTATAGATACAAACAGTTTACAAATGCTGGAAGAGAAGAGAGATATATTTTTTCTTCTCTCTTTTCTTGTTCATAATATTAAACCTGTTGGCCACCAGGTACCATTTCTTGATTCATTTCAAGTTGAAAGTACTACAGTACCTCTTCTATAGTGTGGACTTAATGTCTTATTATCTTATTGCAGGATCTTGTTGGTTTGGTCATCTCAATGCTACTTCTAGGAGATTTTAGCTTGGTGTTGCTTACTTTTCTCCTGCTATATTCAATTGCATTGATGGATGTTTTCCTTGTTTTGTTTATTTTACCTCTTGGTATTCTTCTGCCATTTCCTGCTGGAATCAATGCTCTGTTCAGTCATGGACCTCGGCGTTCTGCAGGCCTTGCACGCATATATGCTTTGTGGAATGTTACATCCTTGATTAACGTTGTAAGTGTCTTTATTAATTTGTTATCTGTATGTTATTGACCCAGCAAAAAAAAAGGTTTTTGAGTTGATGAATTGCCAAACAGTGGTGTCTGTTTGTCAGCTCTTTTTGACGACCTTTTTTTCAATGAACTGCCAGGTGGTTGCCTTCATTTGTGGATACGCTCACTATAGTAATAGGTCAAGTAAGAAGTTTCCAATTCCACCGTGGAATATTAACATGTGAGTTGATCCGTTGACTTGTGGGAGCTTTATTTGATCAATAAATTGGAGGGATAGAACACCTGAACACAAGGTGAACTGATTTCTCTTTGGTGTTGTGGCGCAGGGATGAGAGTGAATGGTGGATTTTTCCAGCGGGTTTGGTGCTATGTAAAACCCTACAATCTCAACTTATTAATTGGCATGTTGCCAATTTGGAGATCCAAGACCGCTCATTGTACAGTAACGATTTTGAGCTGTTCTGGCAGTCGTGACAATGCGTTAAAGCAAATACGTTCCACATCGATAATGTTATTTTTTGTTCTCTTTTGTATGCTTTTGGGAAGTCCTAGGCAAATGGTTGACACAGGGAAGTTAGAAATAGGAAATAGATAAGAGAAGAAGGTGTATAGACTGAGTGCATTCTTTCATGTAATCCTTATGAATCAGGCTCTTTTTTTGTTTTTTTTTTTCTTTCCCTCATCTTTTGCCATACGAATTCTGATGTAAATATTTGAGGGCATATACGTCTTTAGAGAAATCCGGTTTGTGTATCTATTGGTAATTTGATCTTTCGCTGTCATCCAGATTAACAGATTTGACCAGCTGAGAAGCGGTGATGCTTGCATGATGTTCACATCAGTGTTTGGGAGGTCCTTTAAAATTAAAATAATTTAGTGCTTATTTGGTTTAATGCTGGCTGAATGAAATATTGATTGCGTATACCAATTTATGCAATTCAGAAAATTTTCTTGTTTGTTTAAACTGACTCATATATTTGGTAATCTTCAGCAAAAGTATCAGTCACAAAGAGTGTTGCAGCCTGATTGTCCAGCAACATTAACATAAACCATGTGATATAGCTTAATGCATCCTGATCCGAGCAGCTCATTGAACCCACGACAGGTTCATCTAGTATCGCTTGATCGCATAGCAAATTAGCCATTGTGTAGCACCATCCGTAGCTTGGTTCTTTACTTTTGAGAATTGTACTATTTCTCTCCTCGAGTCCTCTATGAGAAAAGAAAATGGATTCACTGATTCTTGGCTGTACACAACCAATATCAAAATTGTTGATATCCTGTGCTTGATCACCATGCTAGGCAAATTGGACAAATTTCTTTGTTCTTACTTCTTTTAGGGGGATACTGAAAACATAGGTGAATGTGCATATAGAAATATAAAGGTTTTGAGTCAATCTTTACTGTAATGCCAAAACCACAACGGAAGTTACAGACCATAGCTAAACTAATAAACAGGGGGAAACCGCTGCTGGATGACAACAATTTTGCAAACAAGTTCAAGCTCGAGAAGAACAAGATAACAGTTTTACAAAGTGTCTTTTACCCGACATATAACGTTCCATAGCGGGAGAGAACTTAAGCACCAAGAGATGTATAATTAATGAACAGACAAAAGTTACCTAAATAGTGCTACTCCTTGTTCAAAACTTTGGGGACTTTGATGTAAGGCTCCTCGTAGCTGGGAATAGCAGCAATCAATTCTTTCCTGTTCAAAGCACATAGAATTAATTGCATCACAACTTTGCTCATCAAACCTCCAGCTTAAGGTACTTAAGTCCAACATATGCTGAGATAACTCACCTGTTATCAAATGTTTCAGGAATGTCATCACGCAAGTTGCCACCTTCAGTATCTGCAGATTCAACATTGAAGCTCATCAGAACAAAGTCAAGAAAAACAGACAGGTATACACAATTCTAGGATTACTACAGCACAAATACAGTATTATGGCAAGAATGTTCCTTTTGATTTCACTTATCAAATCCTGTAAGAAACAAATAATTTCTTAATAGATGGAAAATTGATACTAACAAATGTTACTTTGTCAGCAACAGCCAGCCTAACTAGAATATAGGAATTGATTAATTTCTAAATAAAGTATCCTGCTCCCATTTCTTACTATAACTAAGGAATAAAGGAAAATTGATTAATTTCTTCCTCAGTTCACAATCTTACAATAGAACTAGTATTCAAAGTGGGGCGAATCCATGAAAAAAAAAAAGGTTGTGCTAGCAATTGATCACAGAAACATTCCGATTGATTCAATGCCTATGCATATATGTCTAGATACTAGTATACAAAAGTACGTAAACTGTCAATGACATAGACTTAGAATTACAGAGTACCTGCTCTGATTGCAGGCTCCACGCTATTAAGATCAACATCTTGAAGCTGACCAAACCTGGCATTGAACAACCAAAACCAAACCAACCTTAAAAACATTCAGAAACTTAAACGAAAACAGCCCACATTGCGAGAGAGAGAGAGAGAGAGATACCAATTTATGACTTGACTTATTTTTGGAGCGAATTCTTCAACCTGAAATTTGTCTTTTAACATGCATCTCTTTCCACAAAGCAGACAACGCTAAAAGAGAGAAAAAAAAAAAACCCAGAAAAATAAAAATAAGCAGGAGGGTGAAAATAAAGAGAAAAAGAAAACCTCTTGTGGAGTGAGAGAAATTCGAGCGGTTTCAGTCAAACGAGACACATCCGGAGGAGGAAGAGAGGAGGGCCCATTTGTTGTTGTTGCTTTTGTCGACGACAACTTTCGCTGACGATGAAGCAGTTGCGAAGTGGAGTTCCCGATTCTTTTGTTGTTGAAGACGATGTGATGCGTTGGCGGAGAAGTTGAAGCCCCTCTGAGCAGTAACAAAGCTCTGCTTCCCATTTTTTTTTATGTTGTCGCTAAACCCACTTCACAGCAGCATCATTTCATTTTTTGTCCTCAGAAAATAAAAGTTTTTTCTTTTTCTCATCTGGGCTGAAAGGCCTGAAAGCCTTTTTTTTTAATATGCTGTTGATGGGCTTTAGGATGTTGTTCTGATTGGCCTGAGATAACATTCCACCAGGAAAGGTTTGTTTTTGGGTTTTGAATCCAAAAAATCCAACTAAAATCATTTATTATTTTTTAAAACAAATGCAAAAAGTATTTATATAATATTTTTTTCATTTTTAGTTAAAAGAAGATTTTTTAACAAAAAATAATTTGGATGAAGTGAGACCAATTTCTCAGTCTAACCGAAAGGTCAAAAAAACGAAAAAACAAAACAAAACACGGAAGAAATCATTTTCATACTTATTATTAATTTTTGTGGCATTGTACCTACTTGTAAGATATGATTTTGTCATAGGTTATGATTTTATGTATATTAAATTAAGGATAAATTTGATTTTTTTTAATTAAAGAAATAATTTAACCAAAGATAGACATGAAATTTAACAATTTTCCAGTCAATTCTTTCAGAGACTCAAAATTCCTTGTACCAAATTACCCTACAAGGGCATCGATATTTCACACATATACGGAATGAGCTCTCATTTGTCAGTTTTCCATACAAGAAGAAATTGTATAAAAGCAATTAGTACAAAAGAAAATTTCCACAATCAAGTTTGCTTTTGCCAGGATCCGCTCCTTCCTGCACTGATGAACTCCTTTCAGCGGCAATATCATTGGAATGAGTTGGCTGGGAAGCAGAAAATGAGCTCTTTTGGCTGTCTCCGGAAAAAGGTCGTGGTGGATTGGTGCACTGCACGTTCTGATCCTCAGGCAGGGATACAGACGCTACTCCTGTCACTGGAACAGTCACTGCACTCGTCTGTGCATCACTAACTCCACTATGACTAGAACTATCTTTGGCTCCACCTATAAACAAAACAACGAACAATATGTGCAACCGTATAAAGCTGACACCAATGAAAAATGGGGGGCGGGGGTTGGGCTATTTTCTTTGATGAGCAGGAACCGATAGGTTTCTTGTTAAGTATTGTATTGTCATAAAACTACAAAGTTTGATAAATCCAACTTTTGATCATCCTAAAACTAGAGAAGCAACATTGTCATTGGGAAAGTTGGCGAGAATCACCTGTATGAAGGGTGGGAGCAGCAGGCATGCTAGCGGATGAGATTCCAGCGCCCTTTTTTGTCTTGGACTGCAAAAAGAACCATACCCCTATTCAACGGTTCTTGTTTCCTATCAAAACCAATGTCCATGAACATGAAGTTCTTTTTTTTGTCTATATCCCTATACCAACATGCTGATCCCCCCCCAAAAAAAAAAGACAGACCAACAGTCCAACTGCTTAAATTTTCATGCAGAGCTGTTAAATAAAAATCAAAATATTGAAACGAGTATTATTGCCCTGTCAATCACCTCTGGGTTCAAGGATCCCCTAAGGGAACAAGTCATTATTTAATAGGCTCTTTTGAGCTATTTGTGTCACGCAAGTATGCCATTGTACATGTTATAGAAATGCAAAATCAACCACACTTTAGCAATTTGACTTTCATACCTTCATGTTTTCTTCACAATGTTTTACAACAGCCAGGATGTTTGCGTAACGACCATGCAATAGCGTGTAAGCCCACAAAAGAAGCTTCCGTGGAGTACTGAGATCAAGAATTTCAACCCCATCCATGCTTGAATCAACTTGTGTTCCCACAGCTAACCGAGATGGCACCAAATAAAGGTTGACACAAGATGGAAGCATTACACATGAACTCTCACGATAGAAATTGTAAGAGCTTCTAAGCAAAGAGCTTGCAGTCTCAAAATTTGCATCTGAAGCTTTATTTACCACTACATTCTTGATTTTTGTCAATAATGGTTTCCATTTGGTTTCAATACTTTCCAAATAGGTAGAGTCCTCCAATGATGAGCTCCATAACTCATTTGCTTGAAGATCAACACAGAGTAAGTGACTGTTTTCAAAACCACTATCAGATGGGTGAAGGTCAGTAAGGAATCCAGATTGTAAAGGAGTGATCAGTGCCAAATTACTTATTAGACACCGGCACCATGCAATTGAAGCATCCCTACAAACTTTGGCACAGTTACTATTTGACAACTTAGGATTCTTGAATCGCTTGCGAATCTTCTCATTTATTACTTCAAGAGTCTCGAGTTTGCCATTTTTCTCCAATGCTATGATATATCTATGAAGATATCTGCATTAAGGTACTTAAATTGTTAAGACACATCAGAAAGAGATCAGAAAAGTGCTTTTCTCTTTGAATGAATCAGCATGTCAACTTTTTCCGGGACTTCAAAATTTCTAGAGTATCATGAACAACTTGGGAAGTCAACCACAGAGAATAATCAAATGAGAGTTCAGAAAATATTACTGGAAAATAAAATACAGATGGATTTGGAGGAGACATAGTTAGGCAACTCAAACTGGAGAGGAAGAAGTTCAAAAGAAAGAGATGTTTTTGCATGTCATTTCAGCCAAGTGGCAAACTAAATCATCACCATTGCATCAAGTATTTTAAAAAACTTTTAAAAGGTTCTTTTCGCACAATCAAAAAATAGTAAAATTTGTATCCAAATTACCCATATAAGATGCTCTCCGAAATTTCTGCGCTTCTAATCTCAGGCAAGCTAAGCATTTCAGACCATAAGTTCCCCTGCTCTATGAACAATGAGAACATCTTCTCCAACTGATGCTCGGAGTTGCCAGAGGCACCAGAGCCAACAGTCTCAGCTTGTTGCATGGATGAAGTAAGGGTCTTGATCAACCTTCCAAGTGCTAGAGGTACAAGATCTTCAATGCACAAAGAAAACTGGACTTGCACTCAAGTTAGATTGCATTGTGTTTGTTGGAAACAAGATGATGTAACAAATAGTATTAAATTAGAAAAAAGATCAGCCTTGAAACATTGTGGTAATATGCCCAATATAACACAAGAATAGACTTCTATAAAATTAACAAATAGCATCCACTTTTCTGAACTCAATCTTTAACAACAACATTATAAAAGGTGAAAAGTAAATAAAATATAACCTGCATGGTAGAAAGGACTTCAGATCTGCTTGCCTATGTAATTATTACGATCATATGATAAAGGAAGTTGAGTAACTTACCCTCTTATCTGCCCGGAGAGATATAAAAGCTCGATCAAGGGTATAGATGTCTCCAGTCTCCTCCAACAATTTCAAATAGAGCAACAAATACTTCCTGATGCAAGTAATGAATTTTCGAGAACTTTCCGGTAGATTAACTTCTAGAATCTTTTTATTCAAAGAAAAACCTGGTGTTTTGCGCCTGATATACCAAAAATGGAGACAAATTAAACACATAATGCACCACAGGTGTCAAGTTACTTATATCAACACATAACAACTTGAAGATGCTAATACGGTGTGCTTGGATATTCTATCATACAATCAAGATGAAAAATGCATCTGGAACTTTCAATGCATTCATCCATTGCTTACATGCAATAAGGTTAGGACTTGAAAATCTAATGTCCTTTCAGGGTTTTAAATTACTGTTAGAAACAACAGTCTTCTTTGTAAATATGGTTTCAGATATTTTTGAAATTTCTGCATCTTAGGGAAAGTCTTAACAAGAAAGTCTTAAATCTGGATCTCAATCATTGAGATAAGAGTGAAGTCACATCCCCTGCTAAGTGATAAACTATCAAACAATCACGAAGCTTTTAGTCCACATGCTGTCCGAATTTGTACAAACAAAATATTGAACAGACACAAGAACGTAAAATGTAGTCGTACCTTCCTTTTTTGACCATGCCATCAATTTCCCACATATATATAGTGAAGGATGAGCGAGAAGATTTGAAGCAAAAAGAAAGTTCATCTTTTGCCCTCTCCAAATCACCAGCCAAACCTCTTTTATATAGCCCTTGAGCAAGCATATATCTTGCCTTATGAAAATGTTTAAGATCCCCTTCCACACAAATTTCCAGAGCAGAAAGACAATCATTGTAGAGCATGTGCCACACCTTGTCAGTTGATACCTCATGTGTAATCTCAGAGTTTTCCTGAGTGCTTCTGTCCTTTCTATCTTCAGGCACCTTATGTTCCAATTCTCCCAATATATTCATGGCAATCTCCTTAGTTGATTGATCAAAAGAATATTCTGAAAGGACCTGCAACAAAAAATTATATTCCATTAGAATAGAGGCACAGCTTAATCATAAAATTCAGGAAACTCCAATAGATCGCCCATGCACAATGATTTTGTGATGAAGAAGCCATACACACATACTGCTCTGACATGAGCTGTAGAATAAGTTGAATAAACAAAGGTAGAGACAAAGGGAGAGATCCCTTTTTGGCTGCAAAACAGAAGAGAGGATAAAGAACCTTTAGAGCCTCTAGATTCTGTTTTCCACAAGTGCAAAGTAACTTCAAGCGTGAAGCATGCATCCTGTAGAGAGGATCCACAGCTGATGGATTCAAAGAAATAGCTTTTTCATAGTATCGTAATGATGTCTCGTATGAGTATCCAAGCTTTTCAGAGAGTTTCCCTATATAGAATGCATGTGACCAATCCTCCCTGTTACGCAGACAATCTCAGAAAACTATGTATAAGTGAGAAGCAGAAAACAAGAGCATTAGTTTAGAAAAGCAGGCATACTTCTGCTTGAAGGCTTTCTTGAAATGCTTCAATGAGTTCTCACAACATAATATCCACACTCCATCCTTCGAAGGTACAACAGATCGCTGGTCATAAAATGGTACCACATTCTGAAGGCTGTCATAATACACCAATGCCAGTAACTCGTGTATTTCGCACTAGAACCACAGAGTGTCATAAAAGTTTAGCAAAACTATTTGTTTAACATATAAATGATTAAAATAAAAACTTATTGGGCATCTGTTCAAGTCTCATTAATTCTCCATTGCTGTGGAATTCAGTCATAAAAGTAAAGAATGATGGGGGCCAGCATTTACAATTGTGCCTTCCACATGATGTATTGTATATCTAGCAAGAAATTTAACATTTTTTGACATTTAAATTGACGAATACAACCAGCATTTAAAACATTTTGAGCAAACATCTGAACAGATCCAAGAATTTCCTAAAGCCATGTATCATCCTGAAACAAAGCCGATATTAAACATAATTGGACATGTGCCACAAAGTAGACTATTTTGTTGCTCCTTTTTAACAAGGCATGTCTGCTCAAAAACAAGTATTAGATAGGCTTCAGGGCTAAGATTTAAGATGTACTAGCCAAGATATAGTTATCAGAGGGATTCCAGAACTACAAAGGAAAAGCTTTGATCTTTCCCATTTATAATACAGGCAAAAATAAACCTGCTGAGCTGATGTATTTGCCAAAGCCAAACTCATCAATAGACAACGCCTACTTCTCCTTCGACTTATTTCAACTCTCTGTGGTAGACTAGAATTCTTTCTCCATCCCACAACATTTATATGCTTACTGCCATCATTTAACAACAAGTCCACCTCCTGTTTAAAGGCGCCAACAAAAATGTAACAAATAAATCAAACATTGTCAAAAGAATTTGTAAACCAGAAAAATGGCATAACATGCAATTATTAACCATTGACAATGAAGAAAGACAAGAAATTCTTGCCTCATCATAAATATTTGCAAGTCTCTGCCAACTCTCAAAGCGGAGGGGATTGTACAACAGATCATATTTGAAGAGATTTGCATTTTGCTGTACAAAATCCTCACCTTCCTTGGTAAGTACAAAACCTGGCCATTTATCAGTTGCACTCATTTCCTCAGACAGGGCTAAATAATAATACAAGTTGGAATATACTTCCAAGTATGGCTCAGATCTGCAACAAAAATATTATTTATGCAATTAACTCGTTCGTAAAGGAATAGTTGTAAATAATTTACCCACTGGTTAAACAAGCAACTGCTTTGAAAATTAAAATTACCTTCCAGCCATCAATTCCCTGTGCTGTTTGACACCTCCAGCATCAGGAAAAATTACTTTTGTTATGGTCCCAAGAAACCCTTCAGATCCAGCCTCGTCAGATAGTTTGTCTTCACATAGATGAGGATCATCTAAAAACTTATCTATCGCATTTCCAAGCAGAAAATCTTCAGGTGGCTGTGGAAAGTGCTTACGTAGAGTTCTCAACACTCTGCGAAGTTTTACCAGTCCAGTTCTCTGACAAACAGACACATGTGGCTGAGTTAAGATGGCAGAACATTGGTAATACAGAGAGAGAGAGAGAGAGAGAGAGAGAGAGAACACTCACAGAAGAACCCTTTGCATAAGGCAGTATATACTGAAAAACATCTGCACATTGTTCCTGGGTCTGATAATCTCCACGACTAGTATTTTTGTGCATTGCAAGATCATCCTCATAAGATGGATCAGATCTAAGATTGAGACCATATAAGCAAAAGAAGCACTGATCCAGAGCATTATCAATTATCAACTCAAGTTCCTCCCTTTCATCTTCAGTCAGTTCGCTATCACACTCAATAAACTGTTTAGTAACTTTTTCTCCGTTGTTCTTGCACTTGCCATCATGTTGCTTTCCATTTTCTATGCCTGCGTTATCTTTCTCCAGGTTTGCAAGAGATGCTACGCCTTTGGAAGTGATCTCCCCCATAATACCATTTTGTGCAACATTGATATCACCAAGTTTAGTGCTATACATCTCCACATTCACTTTATCAAATTTCAAGTCACATGCAGATGTTTTGTCTTGGGTATGAGGAGAAAGCTGCTGATGGCGATGGAGTGCTTCCTCATTTGAAGATTTTGAGTTGGATTTAAGTTTCATATCGAGTGCCAACAGATGCTTTATTGCAAATTTGAGAAATGTTCCTTCCTCGCCTTCATTGCCCTCACCAGCACAGCAAATGCCATAGTCAGCTAGCAAGTCATGGATTGCCACAATTAATTCCACCTAACAATGGATAAAGAAAAATGAATAACCACCCACTAACATTACAGAGTTCAACTCTTCCCAAGAATTTCATCAGAAGAACATGTAACTCACTTGGTTTTTAACAGGGACAGTAGGGATAAGATGTTGAAGCTTGCAGAACGCAATGCATGCATCAATGAAGCAGTGTCTCTGCTTTTGTTCAGTTTCATCAAAACTCATTGGTTGGGTAGATTTCTTGGAGAGGTAATTTACAGCGACATGGCACATAATTGCCAGCAGCAATGATTGAGTGTCACTGACATTGCCAATTGGAACAACTATACCACTCTGCAAGAATGATATATTGACACATTCTACTGTCAAATAGCATCAAAACTATGCAAAAGGTGAAACAATATCCTTATCAAACAAAATATCTCATTCATAAGCTGCATGTATACCATGTATATCTTACAATGAACCGATGTAGAAAGCAACATACTTTCACATTATCATGACCATGATGAGACAGATTTATGAAGAATAAGTACTCACAGAGTCAACAGATGAATCAGTGGAGTTCCTCAATTGTGACACACATTTCGAAATTTCCTTCACTTCCTCCGCCACCAAGCAAATCTGCTTGTCTGGATTCTCTTTTGGTACCATATCAGCCGCAAAAAGCATTTTTTGCCTGGACTTTTGATGGAAATGTTTATATCCATCCATGCCTGCTGCTGCCATGAGTATTTGCAGCTTTCTTTGGTGACATTTCAAATATATCTCAGCATTCATAGGCTTTGCCTTTTCACACGCTTTTATTAATATATTTAGTGCAGAGAGTTCAGTGAAGGAACATTCACTTTTCTTATCAGTAGCAAGTGATGGCAATACATCAAGTTGAACATACTCTGTTGAGAACAGAAGTGGAGCAAGCATGTCTATGCACTCCACATGCATTTCTTTCTCAACCATCTCGCCAATATTCTTCTCAAGCAATAAATCAACCTTCAACAAATTAATTTCATGGAGAATTCTGTCCACTGTTAACTCTTTATCAACCTTCAGGTGTGGAAGGTGGACTGAAATTGGAGAATTACTCTCCTTTTTCATTCTTTCCATCTTGGCCAATACTGACAAGCATACACAGAACTCTTCATGAGCTTTTGCCTTGTTTCCTTCCAACATGGACAATTTCCCACTCAACCAAAAGTATCGAACCCAGAACAAATCTTTGCCAGTCAGTAAGGAACTATCCAAAAATGAATAATTGCAACTAGAATCTTTGGATAATGTCCCATTATTAACCTGGACAATATTAATTGAGGAGCAGCTATCATTTCCAGACACATGAGACAAGTGAAATGGATAATCTAAAGCCACTGATTCAATTATTTTACAGAGATGATAGGATACTTCTGATTTATATTCAGATAGCTTTGAAGCATTGGAAGGCAATGATCCAACGCCATAATACAGTTCAGCAAGAAAAAGACTGCATTCAGGGGATCTATCCAGCCCCCAATGTCTTGTCAAGCTCTCCAACTCCAGGAATTTTACAAAGGTGTCTTGATATGTAAGGCTCCTGGTTGCAGCATGCTCTAAAAGCAAGTGACCCATATGATAAGCACCACAATTTTTAGAAGTTTCTTTAATGAAAACTGAAACATCATCGTGCTCTGTGTCCATTGGATTAGCCTGTTCAACACATGAAACAGGATAACCATCCACGTGATCAGAACCTTTGTTTCTAGATCCACCAACAATAAAAGGTTCCAGAAACTGAAGTACAATTTTAGCCAGATCCTTGTTGCTAGCAAAATCCAACTCTTCTTTCCCTGGTTTGCGGCTCCTAAGCCTTTCAAGACGAGTGCTACGCCTCTCATGAGGCTGATCATCAAAAATATTTATCTCCCTTTCTTTGGTATCACTGCTTTTTTCAAGGTTGCTGTCACCATGAGATGTACATTCACCCATAGGCATGGGATTTGGCCGTTTGTTTCTCGTAGACCCTCCTGTATCGACTTCCAAACTTGAAGGCAAGTTTATTGCTAACCTGACATCCCCAGATCCATAAACTTTCTCAACCTCTGTTTCAGAGACAGTTCCATTTAGTGGAAGTAAAATTCCCAGAAGTGCATCAGTGAGAGCCACCCATGAAGCTTCAGGCAGGTGCAATTCTATGTTCTGCTTCAGTTTCTTACATGCAACGCCCTCGTTGAGATTTTCATCAGTTGCTTTTCTCTTGTCGGGGAATTTAAGTCGGATGTGTTTAGGTTCCAGCTTATCAATACCTCTGGGAGCAAATGGAACCAGCTCAGACTCTTCAATGGTATTTTTAACATGCAAAGCACGTGCGTGTGAAGGCCAATGCCTCAGGATCAAGTCTGCAACAGAAAGGCATGCGACCTCATCACCAATGGCAATAAGAACTTCCAGCAGTTTCTCCATGCAATTCCCTGCACGCATCATACAGAGAGAAGATAAAATTTGTCTCCGCCATAAAAAAAAATTAGATAAAGATCTTATTCAAGACAGTAACATATCAATCAAAAGCGATCCAGAAATTAAACATACAATTGTTAGGGCTGCATAAAAGCCCTTGCTCAAATGCCCATCGCGAAATGCTCAATAATCCCATCGAGCATGATAAAGTGCCAAGCTGATTCCAGACAACAGAATCTTTGGTATCGATCTCCACGGCTTGAAGATAACACTGCAGAGCACTCTCATAATGATCCGAGCCTTGCTGGAGAAAAACGGTGGCAAGGTTTTTCAGCGCCAAGAATCTGCAAAACAGAAAAGAAAACTAGCAATAACAACACTCACAAAAGAGATTTGACTTTCAAGGTGATGGCATACAATTATGAAGCGAGAAATCACCTGAGCTGCAGCAGATGACCGTCGCTTGCCTTACCATCGGCCTAATGCAACAAAAATTAATAATTAAGAAAACAAAAACAAAAAAAAAAAGAACAGAACTTCATCTGCAAAGCCACTTCAAAGCAGTCTAAAAGAATAGTGTATAGAAGTACCTGAGCATTTGCAATTAAGGGATCCTTCAGAACAGTTTCTAATAATTCGCGCGCTTTATTGCACTCTCTCGCTTGTAATTTCATAAGTCCATCATGATATAACTGCGTGAGGTGACTTTCCTGAACTCAAACAAATTAAAAAAATGAAAACCCTAGCTTAACTAAACAGCTGAAAATTCAAAAAAAAAATAAAAGGAGCATATTAAAAACTAACTGTAACAGAATCGATAACTAACTAACTAACTAACTGACTAACTAACTGTAAAACGTGCCTGGGCTTCTTTAGTCGGAGCTAAGGGCTCCCATTGTTCTCGAGAATCAGTGTCGTTGATGGCTGCAATTGAGAACTGAAAAAAGGAAAAAAAAAAAGCAGAAAAAAAAAAGAATTTCAAATTTCAGCACAAAATTAAGAAATTCAAACGAAGAAAAGGGAAGGATGAAGAATTTGATCATACCATTTTTCAAGCTTTCGAATTTCGCTTCACACCTCTTCCTGCTTCGGTTAGGCGCGATTTGGGGTTTTTTCTTTTTTTTCTTTTAATTTTTTTTTCTAATTTTTAGATAATAATAATAATAATAATAATAATAAGGGTTTCAATTTAATTTATCGTTATTTGTCGCTTTTGACAAAACGGTGGCGTTTATAGGCGGTACGAGTAAAATGTCGCCGTTTTTGGCAGCCGACGCATCGTTTATCTACGGGCTCTTAAATTGAAGACACTTTTTTTCGCTTCCGAGGCTTCTGAAATGTTCTTCATCTACTGTTCGCTTTTATTTTAGGCTTGCTGGTAGACGTCCCTCCGGTGGCTGACGGTGAGGGATCACTTTGACGGTCCGGATTTAGTAAGTCCATTTTTCAAACCCCCTTTTTATATGAAAATCAAAATCCCATTAAAGAAAAAAAAATGCAGGAAGGATCAAATCTTGATTAAATTGTTATAATTGAGTTCTGCAGTTTCCTTATTGACCCATTTCGATTCTGCTTCATTGTTCAAATTTTGATTCTTTTCAAATTTTGGTTTTTTTTTAAATTATTTTTTACTGGATTTTCTTGGTTGTTGCCCAACAAGAAAATTTTTATTACCTAACTTGAAAAAGGGATTGTACTAACAAATTCATGATGTGGGTTTTTCCAGGTCCAGTGATTGGAAGCAAATTCTGTTAATGTTTCCATGGCTGTTCGCTTATGTCTTGTGGCTTGCATTCTCAGTTTCATTACCAGCAGCCCAATTCTGGGTCTTGGAGACACGTCAGCACTTTCACTGAGATTTTACTACAATGATAATTGCAATCAGTTGTTTTTTGTGTTCGTTTCTGTTGTCGGTTTGTAATGCTTAACTTTAGAGGTATTCTAGTATTGTTTTTGTTAGGATAGATTCTTTAGTAGCTTATTTCTCCTGTATATGAATTAGGCTTCAAGAAGCACAAGACGGGCAGATATTCGTTTTTTTTTTTTCTCAATTCTTTTGTTCTCGTTTTTTGTTTTTTTAATACGCAACGCCTTTAGCAGGATTGGGAGTGAAGTTTTGATTGTTGGGAAGGAGTTGGGGAAGGAAACTCTTCCATTGCAATCCGGTTCTCGAATGTACCAACTACAAGGACTCAAACCACATACTTGGTATGAAGTGAAGATATCATATCCGGCTTCTGTATGTAAATTCCATCATTTAGTTGTTGCTCGTTCTTGTTTTTCTGTTTGAGAAATCTTAGTTGCCGTTTTGTTGAACTGAATGAATAGATACCTGCTAGCTTTTCTTTGCAACTGAAGAAAGAGAATTCGGACTCGGGGATGAACCGGAACAGGAGAATGTTGAACACTGAGAAACTGATTTTCAAGACTGATAGTCTTGATGGCAATCAGGTTTGATTGTGTTACTAAAGTTCGGAGTGTATTTTGGCTATGAATGCAATCTGTTTACGTGTTTCTCTTCTTTTGGTTGGGTCAGAGCAAACTGTATGTTTTGGTGACTGTAGAGCCCGAGGGGATCGTTGCAATACCACATGTATCAGAAAGGCAATATGTTATATTCAATATAGGTAAAACCTAGATTCGGGTGATCCATCGTACTAGAGCTATTGTCTGCTTTCTCTTTCAATATTTGGTTAAGCCAACCAAAATCTCATGTATTATATCAGTTATTTCACTTGGAATAAGACCCAACTGTGCAATCTTAAGCCTTCAACAGCACAAGGAAAACTAAATTGTGAAACATGGATACAAAAATGCTAGTTTAGCTCTTGTGTGATTATGTTTCATTTAAGCTACTTAGCCCTTTGTTCCCATTTCATTTGTTAAGAGCTGTCATTAATATCTACACATATCATAATAACCTTTTCTCCTTCCCTCTTATAATTTAAATTGTTGGCATTTTTATGACAGTTTGCGATGAATTGTTACTGGGTATCCCACACAAGGCTTGGCTGGTTGGAGTCTTGGTACTGCTTTGTTTGGGATTGGCATTCATCATTCCGCAGTTTCTTCCATCGTATCTGCTGTCAAGGAATGGAAATCCCGGATTACTTGATCAGAATATTTCAAAAGAATCTTGATCAGATTGATCTAGGATTATTGCTTATGTTTTAGGTACCACTGAATTTGAAGCGGATTGCTCGTTCTGACTTGGGTCTTGGACTGCTCCCTGCACTTGGTAATGACGGACGAAGATGTTCATTTGATCCTGAGTTCAGAAATCAACTTTTATCAGTAGCCTGTAGAGCTACAAAACTTGATGTGGAAATAACAGGACAAGCACGAGTCTTGTGTATGAAGGGTTCAGGTTGGATGACCTGATGATGTAATTTCTGGTTCTGTTTTTTCTCCTGAGCTTGTACAATTTACTAGCATTATCAGCAGTTTTGAATTTCATTTGTCTGCTTGAGCATGTGATTTGGATTCCAGGTTCTCTCAACAACATTAATGAGATCAGATTATTTATCTTTATTTATTTATTTTTGTTGGTTCATTGAAACCTATTAGGCTATCATGTGATTCTTTTTATCTCAAATTTCATCAATCACATAATGCACTATAAATATATATATATATAAATTAAAACTCCGTTTGAATGTTTGCATATGACTACAAAATTAGTTAAATTTGTGATTTTTATTATACAAATTTTAAATTAATAAATAAAATTTAATTAATCAAGAAAAAAAATCATGTGATGAAATACATTA
>STGP01007201.1:838-24792 GCA_004918865.1 Caryocar brasiliense | reverse complement strand
AGACACCCGAGTAGTCAGTGCCGCAAACGATTTACATTTATTATTCAGAAAACAAAACTGGGTATTAAGCAAATGCTGTAAGTGTAACACCTTGTTAGTACAACCCGACGGTAGAAAACAAAAAGATTAGATCATCTTGAAAACCCGGAGTGGAGCATGTTATTTAATTCGATAACCCACGAAGAATCTTACCTCTCCTTGTATTTTTACAGGTGCTGCATGGCTGTCGACAGTTCGTGTCGTAAGACGTTAGGTTAGGTCCACAAACGGATGAAACCCCTACTCATAGTTAATTACCTTGAGATAATTCTTCAATAAAAAGAACTTATAGGTTTCACCTTTAGGGAATACGACAAGTCCTCATGGCCCTTATGGAGTATGGGCTATAGACGTGCTACACGAATTCAACAAACTGATGCAATATCGAAAGACGGAGCTAATCAGATAAATAGAATGTAACTTATAACCTCTTCATCAGAGCGTTATTATCATATAGTTATTGTTAAAGGGATTGTAGTCTGAAACTCGACTGCATGAACCAGGAATTCCGAGTAATCGTTGATAAGTATGCAACGGTGAATTGTAATATTTAGGAGGTACTAACCGTCCATCAAGCCCGGCCCGTTGATCAAGTCTGCAACTCGCATAGCCCGATTGTTCGGAGAGTGCTAAGGAAAGGCTTTCAGCTGGCGGGACTAAGTTGTAGCATGGTAGCCGTAAGGGAACTTGCGGCTGATAGATAATAAACATCCCCTTTGATTTCCACCCCCCAATTTATCTACAACGGAGTTGTTAACATTTAACATCAGAGATTATGAGAGCATAGATTTACATCATGTTGTGACATTTGCACGATTTTACTGCTTATTTAACAGCATAAAATTTAATGGACTTTGCAGATATTCACAATTTTACTAGATATTTGATAGGCTAAATTTATAAATCTGATACATTTTATACCCCCATAATCCCAGAAAGTACTTCTCAATTTTTAACGTTTTTGAGAGCATATATATCTATAACTTTGTATGATATACAATATCAAATCATTTATACAGATCGAAACAAAGTTGAGAGCTGTATTTATAAGAAGGGGAGGGAAGGCGAGAGGTTCGTCTAGGAGGTATAGTCTCTATATCTTCTCTTATATACTCTATTATGAAATATATATTATATATTCTCCCCCATAGTAAATGAGACTTATATGTAATACATAGTATAGGCTCTATATTATATCTTATATTGTGTATTATGTTAATTGTGTTATATTTTCCATACAGATACTCAATATATTCTATTCTATCATGGATTTAGTTAAACATATTCAATAAATCCAATATAAGTATGGGAGAAATGGTGTGTTAAAAGAGCAGTGTTATCATAATACAATTATCATCCCCATAATACCCACGACGTGGGTGCGAAGCGTCGTTGAATTTGGAGATTTATATGATAATAGTATATAATCAACTTAATAATTCCTTTAACTCAACGGTAAGAGTAGCACACTTCTAATGTGAACATATGAGTTCGATTCTCATAAGGAATTAATCTAGGCATTTACTTCTAATGAAGGTAGATATCCTATTGAATGGATAATACAGCTGCCACATCGCTATTTCATTCGGGGGTGTAAATCTTGGTGATCCCGTAAAATTACATTTTTCGGTGTCCATACTCGATATAGAAATACAGATGGCTCGTATTGGTGAACGGGGGTGCTCTGTAAAAGCATTGATGTTAATCATACTGGGTTCGATCCCCAGATCTGTAATCTGTAATATTTCACCTGCTAAATCTATATGATAAAGATTTAGTGCATTATTCCGGTTTTATGTTCAAAAAAATTTGGGGAGTTGAGAATATTTTATACATGGTCAGTTATGATGTGTTCTAAATCCCCAAATCCCTAATTCTATCAAAATTAGAACCAAAATTCTCAATTTTGGTGATTTGGCCCCAAGTTTTTTCTTGGGCAACGACGCTTCCCATATCTATGATATGGTCCATGGGGGGATAAGAGAGAATAGGTATGAAGAATAATACATAATCACTCTGATTGTCTTACTTGATAGACTGTCACTTGTCTCTTATAGATAAAATGAGTAGTAATGCTTAACATAGTGAGTAAGTTGTTTCTCGGAATAATTGTTCAAAAAGGAGACAAATCACTCGACTGTTTTATGATATTAATAGTTATTATTCTCTCCGAATAACTCGGTATTTAGTCTGATAATGAAACATATTAATGAATTAGAATATGTACTGGTTACACTATAGAACATAATAGAGAGTATAAATGGTATACGACATATGATACATAATATATATAAACCCCTCCCCCTCATTCTTATATCTAATAATCAGAATTCTGGTAAAAAGTAGCCAGTTAGAAGGGATTTTTGATTTGGAAAACAGAAAAAGGCATTCAGATTTTGAACGAAAACAAAAGGTGGAAAATAGATACAGTAAGTAAGAGATATTCCGGAATTCGGACCTCTCTTATATATTTTTAAATTTTCCAGAAAAGCTATTAAATTGAGATGATTTTTGAAGGCGGACGCGAAGAGATTTGAACTCTTGGTCTTAAAAAAGACACCTACACTCAAGGCAGGAACATTAAACCGGGCTCTGTCACACGTCCATTTCTTATAGATCCAACTTTCCCCCTTATTTTTAGGGGGGACCCCGAAAATAGTATATTTTTGGGAGCTTCAAGTTGGATAAGATTAAAGTTTTTGAATATTAAACTCTGATAAATTCGGGAAAGATATAAGTATCGATGACAATATAGAATATATAACCAAGTAATCAAAGGGATTTTCGCGAATGCCTAGCAATAACAGTAATAAGGAAATCAATATGAAAAGTATATATCTATTAAAATATATCACATTCCTAAGGTAAACCAATATAATAAGATACGTTGAGAAGTAAAACATTTCAGTATCAATAGGAAAAGAAATCAACCGAGATTCTAGTAGTAATGGCGAGTGAAACTAGATTAGCCTAAAGAATTCTTTAATTAATAATATTCTTGGAATAGATATATAAATGGCTACCATTTTACCAAAGAAAGTTACAGTCTTTTAAATATAGTGGAATTGTTTTTTCAAATTAAAACGGGGACGTCTGCCCTGTTTGAATATGTTCTTTAATTTTGTTAATTAAAGGCGGGGGTACCATCCTCCAAGGCTAAATATACTGTTATTAGCGATAGTGAAGAGTAGCGTGAGCGAAAGGTGAAAAGAAAGTAATTGACTAGTGAAATAGTCCTGAAGCGGAAGTCCTACAAGCAGTTGAAGTTATAAAGACATGTAATGACAACGTACCTTTTGCATAATGGGTCAGCGAGTTATATCATAAAGCAAGGTGAGTAACCTAATAGAAATATATAATTTAAAGTTTTGTGATATAGACCCGAAGCTAAGCGATCTTACCATGGCTAGGCATAAAATGGCCGAACTTATCAATGTTGCAAAATTGTGAGATGAGCTGTGGTAAGGGACGAAAGATCAATCTAGCTTAGATGATAGCTGGTATTCTGCGAAATCTATGTAAGTAGAGTATGTCTATTATTTATTATTGGTACAGCACTGAACACCATTGATTTTATCACCAAATAATATCCATTTTTGGGGGGCCCACAGCTCTACCTTTGGTGATTAACCTCGGAATGATAGTAAAGTAATAGATATGCACAGTCTATTCATGATAAGGTGGATAGACAAGAGGGAAACAGCCCAGAACATATATTAAGGTCCCAAAATAGTAATTTAGTGAAAATAAGAAGGTATATTTCCAAATACAACCATGAAGTATGCTCGGTGGTGGCAATCTTTTAGCAAAAGTGTAACAACTTGATGGTCTCGGAAATATGCGTCGACAATTTATCGGGTCTTAGATACTATACCTACATTATGTCTTAAATTATATTTGGATTTAATACAAATTTAAGGGTAGCAGAACATTCTATTTACACATGAAGGTTTTATTTTGTAGAATTGGATGTTATAGAAGAGAGAATGCTGACATGAGTAACGAAAAAGGAATTAAAATATTCCTCGCCGAAAACGAAAAGGTTTTATGGAAAAGTTTATCTACCATAAGTTATACGGTCTCTAAGAATTATGTGAAAACAAAATTTGATGAGCAATAAAGAATTACTACTTCTATTTGGAAGTACTAGAAAACTTTCTTTACTTAAAAACCAAAACCGTACTGTAAACCGACTCTGGTTCGTAGGTAGAGAATACTAAGGCGTAGAGATAATGCTTGTGAAGGAACTCGGCAAATTGTATCCGTAAGTTAGGCGATAAGGATAGCCGTACTCAGCCCCAAAAATTATAGAATATTTTAATTGATAATTTTTGGGTCGACTGGGGGAGAGTCACAAAATCGGGGACTGCGACTGTTTACCAAAAACACAGCAATTTGCTAAGACTAGTAGTATTTGTATAAGTTGCGAGCTCTGTCCAATGCCACGTCTTGTAATGATTAAGGTTGAAATAGCCGAGATCAGAAAGGTGGTCAATGACGGTCTTAACTATGAGGATCTGAAAGTAGCAAAATTCCTTGGCTATTAAATGTAGTCCTGCATGAATGAGGTAACGTGGTCCCGCTGTCTCCACAAGCATCTCAGTGAAGTTGAATTAGCCGTGCAGATGCGGTTTTTCTTCAGTTAGACGAGAAGACCCTATGCAGCTTTACTGTATTTTAACATGATCTTCTAATGTCTTAACTTGGTAGTTTAGATTAATTTCATACGGCCATTATTCTTTATTACTAAGAAAAATGGATGCCTTGTTAATCGCTAGAATATCTAACCAGGTCTTCGGACAGGGAAAAGTGTTAAATGGTCAGTTTGACTGGGGCGGTCGCCTCTAACAAAATATCAGAGGTCATTTTAAAGGTATATTTGTATTTATCAGAACTAAATTGACTATGAATGGTTAAATAAAGCAGAATAGTTAAATATGCCTAACTGTAAGATTGACAGATCGAACAGATACGCAAGTAGAATATACTGATCCGGTAGTCCATCATGGAATGACTATCGCTCAAGGGATCAAAGTTACGCTAGGGATAACAGGTTAATCGTTTGCGAGAGTTCACATTGTCCAAACGGTTTGACACCTCGATGTCGACTCATCTCATCCTCCAGGTGTAGTAGCTTGGAAGGGTTCAGCTGTTCGCTGATTAAAGAGGTACGCGAGTTGGGTTCAATACGACGTGAGTCAGTATGTTTTCTATCTTCTGAAGACAAGATTTGTTAAAGAAAACCCTCTTACTAGTACGAAAGGACCATAAGGGATGATTCCATAATGTACCTATTGTTCGTCCGAGCATCGTAGGGTAGTTACAATCATTATAAATAAGCGCTGAAAGCATCTTAAGCACGAATTATGTTTTTCGAGACAAATGAAAATGGGAAAAAGACTATTTCCTATTTTTAAGATTCTACTCTTAGAAATAAGGGATGATCATGTACGCATAGTAATATGTTTAGTGTATCATTTACCTATGTATTTAGAAACTTGGTTATATTATATTGTTATTAAATCCTCAAATCCCAAATTTAATATACCCAAAAATCTAAGATTTTTCGGAATCTGGCCTGGGGGGCATGAGAGAGATACAGACTGATGGCCTAACGGTAAGGGTGTTCATTTTGGGAATGAGAGATCTGGGTTCGATTCCCAGCAGTTTGACACAATCCAAATATACTTAGCAAGGCAAGCCTAGAAATCTTACTTTAATTTCAGAAATCTGGGGGCGGGTATTATAGCATAGTGGTAATGCACCATACTGTTAATATGGCTTACGAAAGTTCAATTCTTTCTAATACCTTAAAACCAGCTTCCGGGAGCGCAAACCTTTACTTGGGCACCACCGCTTCCCGTATCATAGATACGGACCATAATCGCATTATGGAGGGTAAATCCAGTCTTCAACCTCGAATTTTCTCGTGATATTTCATCAATGTCGCTTTGAGGTAGCCCCCTGATACTTTATTTCTAATGGGCAATTTAAAGTATAAGGGTAGCTAGTACTATACTATTCTCATTATTTGAGAGGAAGGTCTAAAGTAAAATATATCTTAACATTTCCAATTTTCTGCGAGGTTCTGCGAAGAATAGGGAAGTTTATAGAAAATGTAATATGTAAAAAACACCTAGATATGCTCACTATCCCGAAAATCCCATTTACAAATACAGCGATTTTTCGAGGGGAATAGAATAATAAAGTCTCATTCTACACAAAATTTAGCCTATATATTTTACTAGCTACAAATAGCAGGAATAGGCTAGTTGGTTAAACCATGCTGTTCATACCGGCACTTCGAGGGTTCGAGTCCCTCTCCCTGCTTATCCAACACTCTAAAATTTGGTTGGATTTATCCCTCAGAAGTTTTCCCGAGGAATCTCGGGTTTCTGGGACAGTTTATAGTTACGAAACAATAAAATATGATAAATGAATAAATTTCTATCAAAAATTGATAATAGAGAAAAGTCGAAATCTTGAACTCTCTCTAGTATTAATACACAAGAATTTAGCAACATTCAGAAAGAAGTAGACAGAATACTAAACATTTTCTTTTACTCACAACATCTAACAGATAATAGAGCTAGTGTTATTATTAGTAAACCACATTATACTATGGCCTCTGACAATGTGGAAATTAAAGTCTTTTATTATAAGTCAAATAAGAAGAGATCTATAATTTCCTCTTTTTGAGACAAAGATATGAAATTCAATGTTAATAGCTTTCAGGATATGGTTAATACACTGTCTCTAATTTTTTCCAGAAAAGTCTCCGTAAATTTTATTAGAGTGTATAAACCTCAAACTAATGCTAGTATTTTTGCCAAATATCTATTCCACAATAGTCCTGCTAAAACTTTCACTAATTTTCAGAATACTATTCTCAAGAAAATGGCATTTGGTAAAAACAAACATTTTGGAGTTATAGAGTCCCATTGGAATTCGCGTATCTGTGGCATTAAAGTAAATATTGCAGGTAGACTAGCAACGGAACGAATTATTCCTCGTATTACTACTAAATCTAAGGTTTTTGGCTCTCTTGCTAGATGTGCACATATTGATCATGCAACTTACACAGGTAAAAATTATCTTGGTATTTTTACAATTAAAGTATGAATTGCTAGTCGCTAATCTTCATTATATCACCTCCCTTTTTGTTATCCGATTGGGTACAACTTCGGACTTGAACCGAAATTTTACAATTCCACAAATTGCTGCTTTACCTTTAAGCTAGAAATACCTGTCACTTATATCGTATTTATCCCCCGCCAGAAGTTCCTTCTGGCATTATGGATCATATCATCGGTATGAGAAGTGTAGTTACCCTCAAAAAGAATTTCTGGACTTGGGGTCCCCAGATTTTAGGATAAAATCTGGTCTAGTTTTCGGGGGATTTATACCTACCCCACAACCAGTAAAATTTGGGTAGTAGTAGAGAGCAAAAATATGTTATAAATCCCATTTTCAACTACACTTCAAATGGGATAAATTCAGCTCGCAAGACTACTTTAAGCGAAATGATTTCTAGGGACTAAAGGGAGGGCTAAATTTGATGATTTAAGCTTTTTTTATGCTAAGAATAATTGGAGCTACCATTGAAAGCAGAAGAATAATTCCTGCTAGAATAAGCCAAACAGCACCATGAGTATAAATTATGAAACCAATGTTCTCAATTTGTTGATTGTTCATCGAACTAAATGTTACATCAGGAAGTACATTGTTAAATGCGCTATTAAGACCTGTAGAATTTGTTAGGTTTTCTTTAGGTTGATCAAAGAATAGGGTGTTGAATTTAGTGATATAACCTAGAATGAAGTTATTTCCCCCAAATTTTAGAATCTCACTAAAAGAAAAGGCAGTAATAAATTCATAGAAAAAGGCAGAACCTATAATAAAGGCTAGTGGGACATTCTGAGTATATTCAGCTCCTGCGATAGAAGTATCAAGACTTCGTAGTTCTGATAGTTCAATGTTAATTATCATAATAACGAACAGGAATAGTACAGTAACAGCACCTACATATACAATAATATATGAAATACCAATAAATCCTACCCCCATCAGAACGAGATACCCCGCAACATTTACAAATACAGAAATTAGAAATAGTACTGAAATAACAGGATTTTTAGAAGTAATTACTAGAATACCTGACAGAAGTGCACCTAGTGCGAGAATATCAAGAAGATAATTATTCATAGTTGAAATTAATGTTCAGTTTTCGTGAGATACACGTGAAAGTCCGCCAGAAATTGGCTGGCACTTTTCATGCCAATTTGAGATAAAGTGTGTCTTAAGAGATCTTCTTATATCCAAAATTATAATATATTTTAATTTAGCTAAAATACATAATTTTGGGGAATAGAACTCAGTTTTTTAATATAAGTAACAACGAACATATACTATCTATATTTATGCTTTGCAATAATCATTTTACTATGCTTCTATCTCTTCTTGCCATGCCACTTATTGGTTGTATTGCTGTGTCATTTTCAAGTGACACATCTAAGATAAAACAATATGCTCTTGGTGCTACTATTATTAATTTTCTCATTTCTATTGTAATATGGAGTAATTTTAACAGTGAAATGCCAGAAGGGAGTTATCAATTTACACAAGAATTTCTACGTTCAGACATAGCAACTTTCTGTCATCTTTATATTGGTATCGATGGTATTTCCCTATATTTCGTAATACTAACTACACTTATTATACCTATCTGTATTCTATCTAATTGAAATAATATTAGAAAGGATTCTAGTCTGCAATATTTTCTAATGTGTTTTCTAATTCTGGAGACATTTCTTATTGGAGTATTTGTAGTGCTAGATATTCTTCTATTTTATATTTTTTTTGAGAGTGTACTAATTCCTCTGTTTTTCATTGTTGGTATTTGAGGAGGTGGACCAACTCGAGTGCGTGCTGCATTTCTACTGTTTCTATATACTCTTTTTGGATCACTATTTATGCTACTAGCTTTTGTAGTAATTTATTACAATGTTGGATCAACAGATTTTCAAGTGATTGCAGCATCTAATATAAGTCTTGATTCCCAAAAACTACTGTGAATGGCAATCTTTATTAGTATAGCTGTAAAAACACCTCTAGTACCCTTTAATACTTGACTTACTTATGCCCATTCTGAAGCACCCGTAGGAGGAAGTATTGTACTAGCTGGAGTTATTCTTAAACTAGCAACGTATGGTTTCCTAAGAATTATACTACAGTTCTTCCCTGATGCATCTTCTCATTTTTCACCTATGGTACAAGGACTTGCTGCTATTAGTGTTATTTATGCGAGTCTAAGTACACTTCGTCAAACAGATTTTAAGAAACTAGTAGCTTATTCAAGTGTTAGTCATGTCGCAGTAGTCGTAATAGGACTATTCTCTAATACTGTTCAAGGTATTGAAGGTGCCATTATTCTTTCTCTTGCACATGGTGTAGTTAGTCCAGCTCTATTTTTCCTGGTAGGAGGAGTACTTTATGATAGATATCATACACGAACCATTCGTTATTACCGAGGACTCGTTACATATATGCCTCTATTTGGTCTGTTCTTTTTCCTGTTTACTATTTTCAACACTGCTGTACCTCTAAGTGCTAATTGAATTGGAGAATTTATATCACTAGTTGGTATTTTTCAAAGTAATCCATTTATTGCTTGTCTTGGTGCGACAGGAATTGTACTAAGTGCAGCTTACAGTATCTGACTATTCAATCGTCTAACTTTTGGTAGCTGAAGTCCTAATCTAAAATATCAGATTTCGGCTGCGAAAAAAGTACCAGACATAGACCGAAGAGAATTTATAATTCTTATTCCTCTTCTTGTAATAGCAGTGCTAATTGGTATTTATCCGAATTTTATCCTAAATGATATTCACAATAGCGTTTCTTCCCTTATTTTCGATGTTAACATCCCTTTTTCACTTTGTTATCCCGCTCGAAACTATGGATTTATAAGTAGTAATGAGGCTTTAATTCTACGGTCAAAATGTGTTATTCTGTCATAAATAGTAAAGTCAAATTTGCCTTTAATTCAACGGTTAGAATGTGTTACCGATAATGACAATACAGTGGTTCGACTCCACTAAGGCAAAATACAACCCTCGACATTGCTTAACTATTCTATATTTTCGAGCTGTATAAATATAAATACATCTATCTACAAAACAAAAATAGGACTATATTATAATTAATTAACAAGAACATTAATAAAAATTCAAATTTCATTTCTATGACTTTTAGATAACTCCCCAGAAATTGGGGGAATAAAGACTCAGGGTTTACCGAGATAATCTAGGATTTAATTTCTATTTTATCGTATTCTAGATCTTTTTTTAAAGATGACACGAAACCTGGAAATACAGGTCTTGAATACGTCTATCTTGTATATATTTTAATATGCGACTACTAAAAACACATCCTATTCTCGGGATTATAAACAGTTATATGGTTGATTCACCACAACCAGCAAACATTTCATACATGTGAAATTTCGGTTCTCTACTGGGAGCTTGTCTAGGTATTCAAATCCTAACAGGAGTATTTCTTGCTATGCACTATACTCCATCTGTAGATCTTGCGTTTGTAAGTGTAGAACATATTATGCGAGACGTAAATTATGGATGGCTTATTAGATACATTCATGCTAATACTGCTTCATTTTTCTTCATTTTTGTTTATCTACACATTGCACGTGGGCTATACTATGGTTCATACAAATCACCGCGAGTACTACTATGATCAATTGGAGTTATTATCCTAATTCTAATAATTGTTATTGCTTTCCTTGGTTACGTACTGCCTTATGGACAAATGTCACTATGAGGTAACCATCTTTGCCTCAAATGCGTAGGGGCAGGTTGTTTTTGTTATTTTAATATTGTTCTAATTCTAGTCTATTTTAATAATGGCTCAGTCGCTAAACGTATTTCAGCTTTTTCACGTGTAGGACCGCACAATTCTGATATTATTAGCATTTTTTATGGCACTATACTCGGAGATGCACATGCAGAAAAAAGACTTCTGGGACACGGTACTAGAATCTCTTTCTATCAAGAGGCTAATCATAAAGAATATCTTATTTGACTTCATAAACTAATTAGTGACCTAGGTTACACTAGTCCTATTGTTCCTAAAATTCAAAAACGTCTGGTGAAGGGGGGTAAGATTAGGGAAGTAATACGTTTTACCACTTACACTTATTCTAGTCTTAATTTCCTTCATGATAGATGATATATTAACAACGTTAAACGTGTACCACAGGATATCTCGAAATATCTTACTCCAATAGCTATCGCCATTTGAATTATAGATGATGGGGCAAAAGTAGGGAAAGGTCTTAAGTTTTGCACTAATTCATTTTCATATGCCGATTGCAAACTGCTGTCTGATACTCTTTATGACCTATATGATATCAAGAGTAGCGTACAATCCGCAGGTGCAAAAGATCAATACATCATCTACGTTCTTGTGGAGAGTATACCTATTCTTGTCGAAATAGTGAAACCATTTATAGTGAGTTCAATACTATATAAACTGAATTAACAACTATAATAACAATACCCTATCTTACGTATAGTCTTTGCCTCTCCCCGCAAAGGCGACACTGATGAAAACGGTTTACGGTATTTTCTCGTACTCAGACCGTCGGTTGTGGAAAAACGTATTTATGTATAATCATTGACTGTTTTACACGATCGCTACAGACTGGTTCATCGGTGGGTCTTTAATATCCAGAAAGATTAACTCAAGCTAATCTATCTTAACTGCGTTATTTTAGGTCTAATGTACAGTCGAAATATTCTTGGTTTTCAAAGAATCAACACAAGCCCCACTTCACAGAAATTACGATTAGAGTAATGAAGTAGGGGACAGGGCTTTATTTTATGAGAAAGACATCTGGGAAACAGAAAAGTGAATAAAGTTGAATATTTGGCAACTGTTATTACTAACCTTCTAAGTGCCATTCCTTGAATTGGTCAAGATTTTGTAGAATTTGTTTGAGGAGGTTTTTCAGTAAACAATGCAACGCTAAATCGATTCTTTTCTCTACATTATCTTCTTCCTTTTGTACTGGCTGCTCTAGCAGCTATGCATATTCTTGCTCTTCATGAACACGGAAGCAGCAACCCTCTAGGTGTATCAGGAAATACTGATCGTCTACCATTTCATCCTTACTTCGTATTTAAAGACCTTGTAACAGTGTTTGCATTTTTCCTAGCACTAGGGACGTTTGTATTCTTTATGCCCAATGCTATAGGTCATTCAGATAACTACATCCCTGCTAATCCTATACAGACACCACCTTCAATTGTGCCAGAATGGTATCTACTACCGTTCTATGCAATTCTACGATCTATTCCTAACAAAATGCTAGGAGTAATTGCGATGCTTGGTTCTCTACTAATTCTACTAGCTATGCCAATTCTGGATACTTCAAGAGTTAGAGGTAACCAATTTAGACCTCTAATGAAAATCGCTTTCTGGTTCTTTGTTGTTGACTTCTTCATTCTAATGTTTATTGGTTCACAACATGTAGCTGAACCTTACATTCAAATTGGAGCAATAGCAACAGCATTCTATTTCTCTTGATTTATCCTTGTTGTACCCATGGTTGGAATTGTAGAGAATACTCTAATGGATATCCACCCGAAAAACTTATTTTTTGAAATATAAGTACTTCCCTTTATTTTGATTTTTAGAATCAGGTTATAGATGGCTCTATGTATAGATTGCAAATCTTTTACTTAGGGTTCGATTCCCTCTTGATTCTACTTAGATAAGAGTATAGTATAATGGTAATACAGTGATCTCCAAAGTCATAAATTTTTGGTTCAAATCCAAATACTCTTGAATTTTGTATTCATACAACCTGAAGTAGCTCTTAGTCTATAAAGGGCTATGAACATGGTACTTCCCTAAAAATAAGAGTATAGTATAATGGTAATACGGTGATCTTCAAAATCATAAGTCTTTGGTTCGAATCCAAATACTCTTGTTAACGACTTTAAAGGGGAGAAATTAACTTCCTCACCAATAAACCAGTACGAATAGAATCAGTCAGACTACGTCGACAAAATGTCAATATAGAATAGAGCTTTCAAATCCTAGATGGTGCATGTCAGTTACATGGTAAGAAAGAATACGAATAAATGCAACCAGAATAAATACTGTACCAATTAGTACGTGGATACCATGGAATCCCGTAGAAAAGAAGAATGTAGAACCATATACACCGTCAGCAATTGTAAATCCTGCATTAGAGTATTCAATTCCTTGACAAGCTGTAAATAGAACTGCAAATACAATAGTCATAATTAGTCCTAGAATAGTTCCTCTTCTGTTCCCTTGAATAAGAGAATGATGAGCATATGTTACTGTTGCTCCTGAACTTAGTAGTAGAATAGTATTTAGTAGTGGTAGTTCAAATGCGTTAATTACAGGAATACCTGTTGGAGGTCATGTTGATCCGATTTCAACTGCTGGAGCTAGGCTACTATGAAGATAAGCTCAGAATACGGAAACAAAGAAGAATACTTCACTTAGAATAAAGAGTCCTACTCCTATCGTAATACCTTTTTGCACGGGAAAAGTATGATCTCCTAGAAATGTTCCTTCTGTGACAACATCTCTAAATCAAAGTGTTATAGCTGAAACAGTTGTAATGAATCCAATAGTTACTAGAAGTAGCCCTCCACCACCTGGACCAAAAAACATATGTCCAATAGATTCTAGAGGTGTAGCATAACCGTTAAAATAAATAACAGTTCCAGAAGTAAGGATTAGAAGCGTAAAAGAAGTAACAAGGGGCCAAGGACTTGGAGTTACAAGATGAAAAGGTTGTCCTTGAAATTGTGTGTTGTACATTGTAGTTTTCATTTTTAAACGTTTTATAAATATCAGTCAAATTCAGACTAGATAGAAAAATGATCGAGGTCAGTTAATTTTAGACAATTATGTTATAACAGTAGGATTAAGAAAGCACTTAATAACTCTTATAACTACTTTCCAGAACACGTGTAAATACGACTCTCAACACTGCTTCGAGTCGTATAAATACGATATAAGAGATATGAACTTCTCTGAGGAGTTTATAGATAGAGAATTGTTGTTAGTTAATGAAAATACATTAACGAAGAAATATTATTTAGATGCTTGCTGCTGCAAAATATATTGGTGCTGGTGTAGCTACACTTGGACTTATTGGTGCTGGAATTGGAGTTGGAACAGTATTTTCGGCTCTGATCCAAGGTGTTTCAAGAAACCCATCTGTACGTGGACAACTATTTACTTATGCTATTCTTGGATTTGCCCTAAGTGAAGCGACAGGACTATTTGCCCTAATGATGGCTTTCCTACTTATGTATTCTTAATTTGGAACGCGATTTTCCCTTTTATACCCCCCGAGAAATGGCGTATAAGTGTATTTACAGAATTTCTTGGTCAAAGATAGTGGACATGGCGAAATTGGTAGTCGCGCAGTGTTTAGGTCACTGTAGTGTAAATACTTTGTGAGTTCAAGTCTCACTGTCCACAAAATTTATTTAGTTTGGGCCAATTGATCAATGAGTCGAGTCAGATCGAAATAGTCTTGACTCGAGATTTTAATCAACTTCAGGTAACTATAAGGAGGCAGTCTTGGCTCGAGTCGTGTGACTCGGTAATTTCGCCAAGGAGAAATAAAACAGCTGTTTTATTTCTAGCAGTCTTGGCTAAATTGGTTATAGCATCTAGCTTCGGATTAGATGGTTGTTGGTTCGAGTCCAACAGATTGCTAAAATATAGATAGGATTTTTACAAAACTGGCATAGTTTAATGGTAGAATAGGGAACTTCCACTTCTTTGATTACGGTTCGATCCCGTATGCTAGTATACTTTCCAAAAACAGATAATTTACACCCCTAAAAATGAAAATGCTATCAATTGGTCTTATCTCTTATCTTATTGCAGTACCTCTATTTTCCTATCAAATTACACCTAGTTTTTTTAATCGACTAACTTCTCTTCTACTAATCTTTACTGGTATTATTACTTTCAATGGTTATTATGTAGAAAATCTTACTAAAGGTATAAGTATTTACAATGATCTATTTCATGTCTCTACTGTATCAATAGGAATAGATATTTTTCTTTTTATGATTGGAGGACTACTTCTATATGGTTGAGCGCCATACTCCCGTTTTTCGGACTCTGGAATCTCCAGAACAGAGTATTCTCTTATTATTCTATTTACTACAATGGGAGCATCTCTCCTAATATCAAGTAATGATCTAGTTTCAATGTTTCTTTCAATTGAACTTCAAAGTTTTGCAGTATATGTTCTAGCCACTCTTTACAGAGAATCAGAATCATCAACAGCAGCAGGTCTAAAATATTTTCTACTTGGTGGACTCTCTTCTGCTATTATTCTACTAGGAACTAGTCTAATCTATTATAATACTGGACTAACAAATTTTGAAAATATCTATGATCTAATTTCAGTAAGTAATCCTGAAATCTTTGCATACCAAGCAATGTTTCTTGGGGTACTACTGATTGCAAGCGGTTTCCTCTTTAAGGTAGCATCTGCGCCATTTCATAATTGAGCTCCGGACGTGTATGATGGCACTCCTACAATTGTAACATCGTGAATTAGTACTATGCCCAAGATTTCAATTTTTGTATTTATGCTAGGATTTTATAATTTTCTATTTGACCTAGAATCTTTTAACAGTATTTTTGATCTCGGAAAAAATCTAATGCTGATTGCCTCT
This sequence comes from Caryocar brasiliense, assembly GCA_004918865.1. Taxonomy (NCBI): domain Eukaryota; kingdom Viridiplantae; phylum Streptophyta; class Magnoliopsida; order Malpighiales; family Caryocaraceae; genus Caryocar; species Caryocar brasiliense. Next base: position 8,989 of record STGP01007201.1, on the reverse strand, counting down.
CTCCTTTCCCTAGTTCTGGGTACAGTGCTCGGACTGTCACAATATAAAGTAAAACGTCTACTAACTTATTCCACAATTAGTCATGTTGGATTTCTACTACTAGCACTAGTGATAAACTCAGAAGAATCTATTGAATCTTTCATGTTTTATCTAATTCAATACTCAATCACTAATCTAAATGTGTTCCTGGTTATTCTAGCACTAGGTTATATTATAAAAAGAAAAGATATTGCGTTTATTACGGAACTCAGAGGACAATTTTCGGAAAACCCTCTTCTTGGTATGAGTTTTGCTATTTGTCTGTTCTCTATAGCGGGAATTCCGCCACTAGTCGGATTCTTTGCTAAACAAATGGTACTATATTCTTCTATGCATGAAGGGTACTATTTCATGTCTATTGTTGCTATCATTGTAAGTGTTATTAGTGCATCTTATTACCTGAAAATTGTACAAGTTCTATACTCTCCTCTGGAGGAATATGTTCCGAATAAAAAAATTAATGAACAAACAGTTACAAATATACATAGTAATGTAATCTCTGTACTGACAATAGTAATTACTCTATTTATATTCATACCACAAATTAGTACTACTCTGCTAAATAGTTGTCATCTACTGGCTCTTTCAATGTTTTATTATTAATGTCAACTATTCTACTCTTTATTCTTTTTGTACCAGTTCTAGTTGTAATTCTACTAATTGCTAATCTTCTACTAGCAGTACATCGTCCAGATTCTGAAAAAGTTACCGCATATGAATGTGGATTTCAACCACTTTATGGTCAAACTAGAAATCCTTTTGCTATTTCTTTTTATCTAGTAGCTATGCTTTTTCTAGTGTTTGATCTAGAAATTCTACTACTATACCCTGTTGCAGTTAGCCTATATTCTGTTCAATTTTACGGTTTCTGAACGGCTATAATTTTCTTTATTATTCTAACTATTGGGTTTGTATTCGAAATTGGGTCTGGTGCCCTATATTTTACAGACCAAAGATCAAAAATCTAGAAATTATATACTTAATTATTCCCCTTTTAATCCCAAACTTTATTATAAGAGTAGTTTATCGAGGTCACCTCATTATTTATAATAATGGGGATCCGAAAATCCAGAAACTATCCCCACTGCGTGGGTCTTATAATTTTTGGCAGGTGTTGCGAACTCGACTTATCGAGGGAACCTAGCATAATGGTCAATGCCCTAAGTTGTCAATTTAGTCTATGCCAGTTCGATTCTGGTGGTTCTCGTAAATGAAAGTATAGAATCCTTTAGATTCTTATAATCTTTCGAAATTCAATAATTTCTGGGATTCTTCATAGGGAAATTTTCTTCCTGATTTCTAACTTAAGAAAAGTACTAAATTAAGGTACTGAAGCTAAATGCTAAATGAATCTTTCTATTCTGCTATTTATTATTGGTATGCTAGGTTTTGTACTAAATAGAAAGAATATTATTCTTATGCTAATTTCGATTGAAATAATGCTACTAGCTGTTACACTACTAGTTCTAGTTAGTTCTTATGCATTTGATGATATTCTAGGTCAAACTTATAGCATCTACATTATCGCTATTGCTGGTGCAGAATCAGCTATTGGACTGGGAATCCTAATTACATATTATAGACTACGAGGAAATATTTCACTACATAAGTAATGTATCTAGCACTTCTCTTTCTTCCAATGTTTGGTTCAATAGTAGCTGGTCTACTCGGGCGTAAAATTGGTGTTACTGGAGCTCATATTGTAACAACTAGTTCTCTACTAACTTCTACTTTTCTTTGTATTATTGCTTTCTACGAGGTTATACTAAATGGAAATACAGTGACAGTCTACATGGGAAGTTGAATTAATTCTGAAATTATAGAAACATCATGAGATTTTCTCTTTGATAGTCTAACAGTATCTATACTATTCCCTGTTCTAGTTGTATCTTCACTAGTTCATGTTTTTTCTATTGATTATATGGGAGCTGATCCACATAATCAACGTTTTTTTTCTTATCTATCTATATTCACATTTTTTATGCTTATTCTTGTAACAGGTAATAATTACCTAATTATATTTGTAGGTTGGGAAGGAATCGGGATTAGTTCTTATCTACTAATTAATTTTTGATTCACTAGAATTCAAGCTAATAAAAGTGCAATTAAAGCACTCGTTGTTAATAGAGTAGGGGATATGTTTCTTTCAATTGGATTTTTTGCTATGTTCTTTGTAGTAGGTAATTTCGATTATTCTACTGTATTTAGTCTTGCTCCATTTCTAAATGAGACAATTGTAGTGCTAATTGGACTACTTCTACTTCTAGCAGCAATGGGTAAAAGCGCGCAGCTAGGACTCCACACCTGGCTCCCTGACGCCATAGAGGGTCCAACCCCAGTTTCCGCACTTATCCACGCTGCTACTCTTGTAACTGCCGGAGTGTACCTTCTTATGCGTTCTTCGCCTCTAATTGAATATGGTCCTTCGGTTCTAATTGCTATTACTTGAGTAGGAGCTATAACTGCATTCTTTGCAGCAAGTACTGGTCTTCTACAAAATGACCTTAAACGAGTAATTGCATACTCAACCTGTTCACAAATAGGTTATCTATTTATAGCATGTGGACTATCTCAATATAATGTCGCACTATTTCATCTGGTAAATCATGCGTTCTTTAAAGCACTACTATTTCTAGCAGCTGGTGCCGTTCTCCATGCTACATATGATCAACAAGACCAACGTCGTCTTGGTGGACTTATTGGTTTCCTACCATTCACATATACTGCTATTCTTGTCGGTTCTCTGAGTCTAATAGCAGTACCTTGGATGACTGGATTCTATTCAAAAGATCTTATTCTTGAAGTAGCATATGGTCAGTTTAATTTCTCTGGACATATCGCTTACTGAATAGGAACTATTTCTGCCTGTCTAACAGCATTTTATAGTCTACGTCTAATTTCTCTTACATTCATAACATATCCTAATGCAAATAAGGGCACATATATTAATGTACATGATGCTCCTTTTGTACTAGTGATACTTCCACTAACAATTCTTTCTCTATTCGCCATTTTCTTCGGTTATGTCGGACGAGATCTATTTGTTGGAATAGGTTCTGATTCACTAGCATTTAGTCTTTTCACACACCCTAATCATATTTCACTTATTGAAGCTGAATTTGGCCTACCTATTACAATTAAAATTCTACCCGCAATTCTTACATTTGTAGGTGCTGGAGCAGCTATTTATCTTTACCACTATCAATACCTATATACTATTGGACTTACAAATTCTAACCTGGGGAAAAGACTGTATTTCTTCTTTAACGGAAAATACTTCATTGATGTTATTTACAATCACTATTTTATTAATGGTAGTCTTTCAGTTGGATATGTAATTTCTAAAGTAATTGATAGAGGTATTATTGAAAAGGTAGGTCCTCAAGGTCTAAGTACTTCAATAACAGAAAGTAGTAGTCTTCTTGCTAAATTCGACACTGGTAATCTTACTGACTATGCTCTCTATATGGGAGTAGGTATTGTTGCCATTACTTATTTTATTACTACACCTTTCTTCTTCTATGATTACAGACTAATTGTTGTCTTTTTTGTAACAATGATTATTCAAGTAATTATTAATCGTTCTAAATCTTCTTAAAAATTAGAATTATAGTTATAAGAACAGATTTAGTTCCCCTTTATTTTCATAGCGTCTTGGTGTAAGGTGCACGCCATGCTCATGACTTGTTAGACCAGTGTTCAATTCCTGGAGACGCTCTTGAAGTTAGTGTAAAAAATTCATTTGGAGTAGTTTAATCAGAGACAATTTCGCGCTGAACCAGCCCATTGAGCGTGAGACTGATGAAGTTACAGGTCTCTTAGTTTAACGGTAAAACAGTAGATCTTCATTCCACTGTCAGGAGTTCGACTCTCCTAGAGATCAATGTTAAGGAACTAACTCCTGACTACCCGAGATCATAGATCTCGGGGTTCGATTCCTCCAGAGATCAGCCCATGCACTCAGAATCTTCTAGAGATCAATAAAGATAGGAAAACTTCTCTTCCCATTTCCGTGAAATTCCAGAAATTATTTAAGCTTTGCATTGCTTTGCACTTTTCGTCGACTTAGTTTAGTGGTAGAATAGGTAACTTGTAATTACTTGACACTAGTTCGATTCTAGTAGTCGGCATATCAAAACTGATAAATTTAGAGGACACACAAGAGTGATTTTTACTATAGGATGTCGTCTAACGGAAAGACTTTAGATTTTGATTCTAATAAAGGTTGTTCGATTCAACCCATCCTAAATCGCTAGTTTCGGATAGAATTGTTTCCTTTGCTAAATACTATTCTCTCTGTATGTAAACATTTAGTCTCAAATAGAATAGCCATTTTTCGGGATTAGTGAGAATTACAGGAATCGAACCTGTGACAAGATGATTAAAAGTCATCCACTCTACCAACTGAGCTAAACTCTCAGTACTTATAGAAAGATACAGGACAAACCGCCACAGGTGAAGTAAAGGCGATTGCTAATTGTCTGGTAAGTAATATTCCTTAGGAGTTCGAATCTCCTTTTGTCCGAATTATCACTGAGTACTTAGAGCACGAACTCCTAAGCACCTGGAACTTTTTAAATTTCTGAAGTTCCAGCTAGTTGGAATCTCCCTTTGTCCGAATCACCACTAACCATTTTGAATGATATAAATACCCTGAAAACCAGTTTTCAGGATCCCAAGTTATTACTTGGGCAACGATGCTTCCCGTATCTATGATACAGACCGTAATACCCACGGAGTGGGTGCCCCAGAAGGTACTTCTGGGATTATGGGGTATAAGTGATACATACAATCCTACTCTTTTATTTTGTATAAGAGTTTCAGTAAATTTATAATGTAGATTAATTTTACATGTTTCACATAAAAAAAGAATAAACTAGTCAGTTCCTAGGTGATACGTTGACTTAATTCAACTAATGCTAAAGACATTGGAACTCTATACCTTATTTTTGCTGTTTTCGCGGGAATAATTGGTACTGCATTCTCTATGCTTATTAGAATGGAACTAACTTCTCCAGGTGTCCAATACCTTAACGGAGACCACCAGCTTTATAACGTGATTATTACAGCGCATGCTCTAATTATGATTTTTTTCATGGTTATGCCAGCCATAGTTGGAGGATTTGGTAATTATCTCCTACCTGTAATAGTCGGAGCCCCAGACATGGCGTTCCCTCGACTAAATAACATTAGTTTCTGACTACTTCCTCCTTCACTTCTGCTACTTCTTGCAAGTGCATTTGTAGAACAAGGGGCTGGTACGGGTTGAACAGTATACCCTCCACTCTCTTCTCTACAAAGCCATTCAGGAGGATCAGTAGATCTTGCTATTTTTAGTCTTCACCTTGCTGGTATTTCTTCTATGCTTGGAGCTATGAATTTCTGTCCCATTCCATTTTACCAAGTCTCAATTTCGTCTGACAATGTAATAGTATATTTTTCTGAAACAGTTACTAATAACGATGTTAATAATCGGAAATCTAAATGAGAGCCTTCTGTTATTCACAGTTTTCAGGTTGCTAAACGGTTTATAGCCTCTGGGGGAAAACCGGATGCGTCTACGATTAATGGTATTCTAAAAAGTGACATTTCTAACACTCGACTAAAGATACTTCTAGACAAAAAAAGATATTTTATTGACAATCTACACTCACCAAAGATGGTCTCTGTAAAAATTCGTGAACTTGCTAAAACAGAGAACTCTATATCAGGTGTATATATCTGAACACACAAAAAATCAGGTTCTAAATACGTTGGCTCTTCTATTAATCTACCAGTTCGCCTGAGTTTTTATTTCAGAAAAATCCAGGAAGGAAGAGCAACAAGTAAATTTCTACGTTTTTTTTCCTCTGAGAATATTCAAGACTTTACTCTTGAGATTATTTTCACTCCTTCAAAATCTCTGATAGATGTCAATAAAAGTATTAGGTATGAAATGATTCTTGAGCAGTATTATCTCCTGCTTCCTGAATTTAACCTAAATACTGTAAGAGTAGCGAATAACCCTAGTGGCTCTTCCGCGATACCTCTTTACATATACAACAGAGATGGTAGTATCTGTTATTACTATTCAGACAGACAAGTAGAATTTACTCGTCTACTAGGTATTCATAAATATACGATAAAGAAACACCTAGAACAGGGGACATATTACCTTGGGAAGTATCTTTTTTCCGTAGAACCTCTGCCAACAAACACAGATTTTGGAGAAACTATGACAGTTCACGAAGTCCTAGCGATACTCAAGCTTGATAGAGTTAGTTGAAACAAACATAAAAACGTTGTTCCGTTCAGTAAGCCTATTGAACTTGTACATATTGATACGGGAGAAAGACACTTTTTTCCAAGTCTAGGCACAACTGTCAAATTTCTTCAGAATCGTTCTTCGTGCGGAGCTACACAACGAACACTTGTTAAGCGTATAGATACGGGTGTACCGTACGGAAATTATATTGTAAAAAGACACTGCTAAATACTTAAATAGCAGAAATATTTGAAATTGGAAAGAATTGAAACATTATAATGAGATTCATATAAAAAATTTTACCATATGCTGGAAATTTCTTATAACTTTATCATTTTACATTTTAAAGATTGAATCATCAGCAGGAAACCTTCAGACCCGGTAGGTTCCTCAGAGACTAAATGCAAAAAGCCACATCTCCCTACCTCCCTCCATAAATTAGGGCAATAGGGTATAATTACTCTGTAAGAAAATATAGATGTGCCTAAGAAATAGTCCAATAAAAGTCATTACCACAGTACTAAACATGCGAAATCCAGGAATGACACTACATAAACTACCTCTATTTGTTTGAGCTATTTTTGTTACAGCTATTCTTCTCCTTCTTTCACTGCCTGTTCTAGCCGGTGGAATCACAATGCTTCTAACGGACCGTAACTTTAACACATCGTTTTACGATCCTGCAGGAGGAGGAGATCCTGTACTATATCAGCATCTTTTCTGGTTCTTTGGTCATCCTGAAGTTTATATTCTTATTATTCCTGGATTTGGTATGATTAGTCATATTATTTCCGCTTTCTCAGGTAAACCTGTATTTGGTTATCTGGGTATAGTATATGCAATGTTCAGCATTGGTATTCTAGGGTTTCTTGTCTGGAGTCATCATATATACTCGGTGGGACTTGATGTTGATACTCGAGCCTACTTCACAGCAGCAACAATAATTATTGCTGTTCCCACAGGAATTAAGATCTTCTCTTGGCTAGCTACTCTATATGGGGGTTCTATCAGAATTACGACTCCTATGCTATTTGCTCTAGGTTTCCTTGCCCTATTTACTATTGGAGGTCTAACAGGAGTAATTCTAGCAAATGCTTCACTGGATGTCGCGCTACATGATACATATTATGTCGTTGCCCACTTCCATTATGTACTATCAATGGGAGCAGTGTTTGCACTATTTGCAGCATTTTACTTCTGAACACCAAAAATTCTAGGTAGAACATTCAATGAAAACCTAGGACGAATTCATTTTTGATCCCTATTTGTAGGAGTAAATCTTACATTCTTCCCACAACATTTTCTAGGTCTAGCTGGAATGCCTCGTAGAATTCCTGACTACCCAGATGCCTTCTACGGTTGAAATCTTGTTTCTAGTTTTGGAAGTATGATTTCTGTTGTGGCTACAGGACTATTTGTATATATCATTTATGATATTCTAGCTAATGGAAAACCTGTAGATAATAACCCTTGGCAAGTACCAGGTTATTTTGAATCTACACCAGTATTCTGATCAGAATCTTCCGGGACAGGGTCTTATTCTCTAGAATGAGCACTAGGTTCGCCTGTTCCTCTTCATGCTTATAATGCTCTACCTTCTCAATCTTAGATCCAAAAATTTGGACTTCCACATTTAACTCCCCTTTTCTACAATTTTACCTGTATACTATACGTTCTATTTATAAAAATATGAACTATTTACAATGAAATATAGTGTTTTTCAACAAATTGAATTTTCAACTAATGCCACAACTACTACCTTTTTATTTTCTAAATCAACTATCATTTGCCCTACTAGGTCTCTTTGTAGTAATTTATGTAATGAGTCGTTTTATTCTACCTGCATTTATGGAGGTGTTTGTATCACG
>STGP01007192.1:0-10197 GCA_004918865.1 Caryocar brasiliense | reverse complement strand
GAAGGTCCTAAGAACACAAGTTTCAATCTCGGCACTCAAAAAGTTGAGACCTTTCTTTCTAATTCTCCCTCTCTTTGATATCTCCTTTTTGGGTTTGCTCTGTTTTCTCTCACCTTCTTTCTTCTTGTTCTGAACATAAGAATCAATCAGCGTAATCATAATAATGACAGTCGAAGACAAAAATTTTCCAGTTGGCATGCGTGTTCTTGCCGTTGATGACGACCCAATTTGCCTCAAAGTTTTGGAGACTCTTCTGCGTAAATGCCAGTATCAAGGCATGATGTCTCTTCTTCTTTTTACTTCTTTTACATGTTCTTCAAATTGTGTTGATTTTAACAACGATCTCTCTCTGTCTCTCCTCGTAGTCTGAACACCTGTTTTGTGTCTCGACGTGTGTGTACATAAATATAGCATCTTTTATATGTTGACCAGATGTGAATTCTATGTGTGCCTTGTCGAAAGAATTCCGATGTGAATTCTATGTGTGCCTTGTCGAAAGAATTCCAGAAATGGTGCATTAAATTAGCGAATTTTTAGTTGTGTAATGCATTTTTGGGGCAACATGCAAATTCGTCCCAAAGTTTAACATGTTGGGTTTTGAGTCTTGTTGGCTTCTATCAATCAAGGTGGTTATTTGGATGTACTAGTAATTTTTTGTTGACTTGTTATTTGTTAATTCTTGCAGTCACAATTACCAATCAAGCAGTCACGGCTCTGAAATTGTTGAGAGAGAACAGAAATAAGTTTGATCTGGTTATCAGTGATGTTAACATGCCAGACATGGATGGCTTCAAGCTTCTGGAGCTTGTAGGGCTTGAAATGGACTTACCTGTCATCAGTAAGCAAATACCCCTATGTTTTTGACAATTTTGTGGAATTTAATTGTTTGTCATCAATCAGTTAAACTTAGGGCTTTGGTTATTGAAATTTATTAAGTGGTTTGAGTCCAATTTCCTGTATCCGAGTTGTTGCAGTGTTATCAGCACATAGTGATAAGGAGCTTGTGTATAAGGGGGTCACACATGGTGCTGTTGACTATTTGCTAAAGCCTGTTAGATTGGAGGAGCTCAAGAACATATGGCAACACGTAATTAGGAAAAAGAAATTGCACCCCAAAGACCAAAATGGGTCGCTGGGTCAAGAAAGAGAACGCGATGGAGCTGCAGAAAGTGGGCAAGGGGTGTCTTCATCAGGTGGTTCGGATCTGAATGGAAAGGTGAATCGGAAAAGGAAGGACCAAAACGAAGAAGAGGAAGACGAGGGTGATGAGAATGGGCCAGAGAATGATGAACCTGGGTCTCAGAAGAAGCCTCGGGTTGTTTGGTCTGTGGAGCTGCATAGGAAGTTTGTTGCAGCTGTTAATCAATTGGGGCTTGATAGTGAGTCTCTGCTACATATTATTGTTATTTTGTGTCTCTATAACTACTAGCTAGTGTGTTAACACCATCACTTTATTTTCCTTTTGTTTTTTGAATCAATTGCAGAGGCTGTTCCAAAGAAAATTCTTGACCTGATGAATGTCGAAGGGCTCACAAGGGAAAATGTGGCAAGCCATCTGCAGGTGATGATCTTTTCCTTCTCCTTGTGTAATGGTTGCTGTTTCTGCAATTACTGATTATGCCTTGGGTGATATTAAACTTGGGCATACTGGGGTTCAACTATATCTTTACGTGTGTGTGTGTGTGTGTGTGGTGTGGCTGTAGATTTTGTCAAAATTTTGGTAAGCTTTTCAATAATATGAAGAGAGAAATCTAGATTGAATTTAGTTTGTGAAACCTCAAATGTGCCCCATTTTGAATAGCCCAAAATTTTTAAGATTATTTTCCACTCACATAATGGATAAGGTGTGACTGATTGGGGTTGGATAAGTGACAACTGGAAAAAATTTCATAGTTTAGAAACTTGAAGACTATTGGTCACTCCCATAATAGATATGGTGTAGCGATTTGGGGTCGTTATGTGACAATTGTAGACGTGCTTGATGGAGCCCTTTTTTATGGTTGAAGCTTGTTGTTCTACATTTTGTTGCAGAAATACAGGCTGTATCTCAAGAGACTCAGTAATGTAGCATCTCAGCAAGCAAACATGGTTGTTGCCTTTGGAGCTAAAGATTCCCCTTACTTGCAGATGAGTTCACTGGACGGACTTGGAGGCTTTCACACCTTGAGTGGACCTGGAAGGCATTCAAGCACATCTATGCTTGGTAGATTGAACTCGCCTGTTGGTTTAAACTTCAACGGAGTAGCTTCTTCTGGTCTGGTCCAGCAGGGTCATTCCCAAATGATGAGCAACAACTCTAATGCTCTTGGAAAGCTACAGCCAGCACTTTTGCCAACAAACCAAAGAACAAATCTATTTCAATGCTTTCCGTCATCTCTGGATTCCAACAAACTGCAGAGCAAGTCCACTAGTCATGCTGGAGAGTTTAGTTGCCACAATGATACAACAGGTCTTGCACGCGTTACTGGTTTTCCAGATGCTGATATGATTTTCGGTAGCCTGGGAAACACTGTGTCCAATGCCTCAAGCAATCCTCTGATTCTGCAAGAAGACCTGCAACAAAGACAGAGTGGGGGGGCATTTGCAACTCAATCATTAAGCGTACATTCATTGAAACAGAGTTCATTTGATGGCAGTATCCTCGGTTCTTCAAATATTTTGGATCATAACAGATGCAATGAAAATTGGCAGGGTGCTGCAGCTGTTCAACTGTCCAGACTTCCATTAAATTCTTTGCCAATCAGTAAAACTGTCAGTCATGATTCATTGCCTGTTAGTACTTTGAGAGACAATATGTCTTCCACTGGATCACACCTTGTCAACAGCCAGATTGAATTTTCTTCCTCCAATGCTCTTATGGTACCTTTGGACAATTCGAGAGTAAATACACAAGACCAAGCAGGGTTGATTGGTAATGTCACTCAAGATTACACATTAAGGCAAAGTTGGGGGGAAGATTGTCAAGGTTACAAGCCCAACGGAAATAAGGCATCCAGCAGCATTAACTCTCTGGTTTCTGGCAATAGTGTTTTGGACCCATTGAGAGGGAATGTAGACCAAAGAACAAATTTTGATGGATCTTTGATTTCTCAATTAGAGAGTGATGCACCATCATTGACTCAGGGTTCCGAAGTTGAGAGGTCTGCTTTGGACCCAAAAATGAGGACAAATGAGGACTATCTCTCGGAGCAAACTGGGGCCCAGAATTGTTTCCCTCAATCTAACTATGAGCCTTTCGATGATCTAATGAATGCAGTGATGAAGCAGGTATAATTGTTTTTGGCTTTGCACATCTTGGTACGTGTTTGACATGTGTTCTTTCTACTGCCTTATTTATTGGGTGTTGAGCATTAGATTCCCTGAGGCAATACAAATGCAACTCCATGTTTCCTAGTTTAAATTCTTAGCCATGAAGCTTACTGACATGAATGTCTTTCCTGAACTAACCAATTTGTTTTCCCACATATAGCTCTCACTTTTAAACTTTCTACAATAGCTTGTCAGCAGTTCTTTCTTAAAGTACTTGATCAGTTGGGCGATTTGAGGAACATATATTTTATGATGTGCAACCCAGCTGACTGGTAAAGCATATGCTGCTCAATGTTCCAGTAATTTAGTTGAAATAAAAGATGAAAAAAATGAGGCAAAAGTCATGCTTAAAATTGTGCAATTGGCAGTCATATAAAATGGAGATAAAGAAGTAAAAATGATCAGCAATTGAGTATTATGAGTTTCACAAGAAAAATGAGAAAAAGAGAATCATATAGAATAAATATAGTAAATGCACATCTATATTGAATGTGGATACATAAATGATAGGGTTTGTTCAGATCAGACCAAACACGGGTCTCCACTAAAGATGACAAAAGATTGATACACATAGTTTTCACTTGCTTTTACGCACAGATTTTTGTTACCATAAATTTTTATTTTCTTTAATGTTGTACTGAATATGTTCTCTTTCTGGTGAAACCTTCAGAAACTTTTCTTTTGTCTTCCTCAGAATGTAACTTAGAGGAACCAAACCCCTGTAAAAAAGGGGCCTCAAATGCGCATTTTGACCTTGAAGCAACTAACTGGAGATGAAAGAAGATACACACAGTTTTCACCTGCTTTTACACACAGATTTTTGTTGCTATAAATTTTTATTTTCTTAAGTAGATCTTAACTGGACTACAATAGGTGCACCGATAATGGGAGTTTGACTGATGATCAAATCAAACACGTTAGTCATTCTTAGTAACCTGGCCTCTAGGTGGCACACGTGCCACTGGAGGAAGATCTTGTTAATTCTTTAGCCATTCTTAATAACTTTCCTGTGTTGCTGGTCTTGTGTATGTTTATACAATTTCGCATTAGTTTGCTTCACAACTTTTTTCTGGCTTCTTTGTTGTGAAAATTTATTATTTCCTCATACTATTTGAGCGTTCTTTGAAGTTTTAGATCTACTTACAACAGGCTCAGAATGGAACGATGATAATGGATGGGGAATTCGGGCTTGATTCTTACCCCCTTGGATCGTGTATGTGATAGTTGCTTCTACTGATTTGTAGAGGAGGTCTGCGGGAACCGAAGTTCACTCCACTTCTTGAGAAATTTGTATCATCTTGTAATTCACTTTGCGATTGTTTTTGCCCCCACATTTTCTGCTTATTTATCTGATACTGAAATGGATTCCTAGTGATATTGGTAGTACTGTCCTCAATTCTTTTTGGTGGTCCGTCTTCCTCTTGATAAAATAATGGCATGTCAAGTTCACCACCTTTTCTCAATTTGTATTACATATGTAGTTTACGTTTCGTGTGTTTCCTACTGTTATACATACTTTGCAGTGAAAATGCAACTCTTGGATTCTTTTGGGAGGCCTTGGACCTGGAAGCTGATATCTATAATGGAGCTTTTCCGCAGGTGCTTTTCTGCTTGACTAGTGAAAGATCTTATGGATTCGGGGAGAAGCTTATGTTTTACTTTAGATTGCTGCTCCAAACTGTTCCATATCCTTGACAGTGAACAAAATACTAATGTCTTTTCTTTTCTGCTTCCATTTTGTTTCTGAGACAATATCCCCGCATGGACACAGTTACACATACATGCAGTTGTGGAAGCACACATGTATAAGGTGCTTAGCCTTCTTATCATTTCATTCAGGTCAAGGGTTTGAATTCGATTCAGAAGAGTTTGCAGGATAATATTTTTACCGGCCTGATGCTTATGAAAGACAGCTTGCCTTCGAATCAATTACGAGAAAACTCCATATTCATAGCTGGCCTTGCTTTCCGCCGATGAACAAACAGAAAAAATAGGAAAAACAAATTTCGAGAAGGGAGCAGAAACATCGGTACCTTCTGCTCTCTTGTTCATCACCTTCACGTTTTTAGACCAATGAAAATCACCAACACAGAAATCCCAGAAATATTGCAGCATCACCTTCGTTGTCAATAATTCATAATATTAGTTCACCTGTCTCCTCGAAACTCAACAGTAGCATTTAACTTTAGAAGCAATCAGCAGAAATGTTCCCAGTACAACTCTAGTTAAATTAGATTCAAACATTCAACTCAATCTAGCTCAACAAGTCGAGCTCTTCTCTCTGCAGCTCTCTTCCTTACGAATATGCCCCAACGCAAAGCTGCTTTCAGCTTCAACCATCCAACAACAGCCTTCCCTGAGCTCCTGCCGCTCTCGTGTGCATACGTTTGATCAACGTGAGGGTCATATGCTTGAATGCTGTACGAGTAGCAAGCCTCGTCCGGATGACCAAAACCAGCTCCCATCCCACCTCCAACACCCATACTAAATGTTCTTAGCAGTTTCTGCATATCGTCACTCGCTAGCATCTCTGAACTCCTAAGCCGGACTTCTTCTGCGAACAAGTCTTCTGGTCCTTGTCCATTCCTTCGCTGAGTCCAATCTCCGGGAAGATAAGGAGTCCCAGCTGCAGGCATTCCAAAGGATGTGTAATCCCCGCTTCCAACTAATGCTGCCTGTGGATCATTTAGCGTCATTAATGCATTATGGTCAGACCTCACAAAAGGAAATTCAATCAACTGAGGGACTGATGAGTTGCTATTTGCAGGTTGACATTGAGCAGTTGATTCAGACGAGATGTTCTGTTGCCTGTTTTGAGCGGATGTACTACATTGATTTGTCTTGTAGGTATTGTCCACTGTAGGTGCTGCTGAGGATCTTTTACCAGTTTTCATACTAGCTAAAGCGGTCAGGACTTTCCCGTCATATTCCACAACTTGATGCCAGTTATCATATGCTTGCTTTGCAAGAGAATCCACTGAAATCTGCAGGCAAATATAGTCAAGGTGGATGAGTACATTTACAATTCTTGCGACAAGTGATGAAATTCTCCAAACTCCAATCTTTCAGAGAGGTTTTGAAGCTGATGTTTTAATAATTACATGCCATTTTCCTAGCACCAAGCAAAGGATAGAGCAGCTAAATATGCCATTGTTCAATTTGTTTGACTTCAGGTGGTTTTTGTGCTAGAAAGTGGCCGTTAACCATTCACCCTATTAACTTAATACCGAAATGAGACAGTTGTACAAGGTGTATAAACTGCATATGAACCACAAGAATGCTTCCAAGTGCTGTCTTCTGCCTCCGCCATTTCATGGTTTATGTATCTGTATTCTTAAAATCTAGCTTTTCAAGTATTTTAGTCAGGACATTTATTAAAACTAAAAGTAAGCCATAAACTAGAATGGCTGATAAAATGGCTCTATGCTAAGTAGCACATAAAGATGTGGCTGTTAGCTGTAGATGGTACAAACCAAAAAGGGAAAAAACGCCAACCTTCTGATTGTCAGTAAGTGTTTCCAAGGGGATGAACTGCCCATCAGCAATCAGGCCTCTGAGCTCACAAATGTGATTGAAGACAACTCCAGTGCCATGAGTCCTATCAGCATAGTAAACATAAAGCTTTCCACCCAGCACACATGTCTTGGCATGCTCCGCGGTACTCTCCCACATCCTATTGGACATTCCACTTCCAAGGATCTGTATTCTCAACATCAGAGGGAAAACAGAAAATTACTAACAATGAGTTAAGAGCAATAACTAGTTTTTATTCTTTGGGGATAAAACAAGAAAAACTAGCCAATGGAGTCTTACACTTCTCAATTTTCGCGGATCCCTGACAAGAAGACGGAGAAAATCTTCAACTGTTACGATTTCAGCATTTACCAACTTTTTGTGCAGAGCTCCATCCTTTGCTATTCTATCTAACCTCCAGACTTCATCGTGTAAAGCAGGTGGATAGTGTTTCTTGTATACTGGGAACAACACAAACAAATTTTATTGCAACAATCAAACTGAGGAAAACTCAAGTTTGCACTGTAAGATGTTACGTGATTCTAGGCCAAGCAATTGTAAACAACTACCATTATAAACTCACATTCTCCCCGGTGATCTTTAACAGCGAATGCCTCAGTCTTAGCCTCGCGAACACGAAACCCCTCACAGTAACCAGGGGCGACCTTAAGACCAAGTCTAAACTTTCTGCTCCTTATCCAGCTTGAATTGTCAGTGAATGAGAGATCTCCAAGAGTTCCTACGCCTTCCTTTAGAACCACCTGCAGATCCCCAGTCAGCAGGGGCCTTCTCCCTTCACGCTCCTTCACTTCATGGCTTTCAAAGTGCTCTGCAGTCCAGTCCTCTTCAGATTCCTCATTGAAATCGCCTTCAAGGACCACTATATTCAGTTTAGCTGCTGATTCTGGTCCAGTTTGCACAACAGTTCCTGTACCGGCATCTAGAAGGACAACATGAATAGCTGCTCCTTGCTCTCCCTCAACCTTCGCACCGGTGAATAAATGAGGAGGCATTCTGGTTCTAAAATGAAGCTGCAGGTATTTTCCTTCTGGGAATTGTATTTTAGGTGGAGACCTGCTGTAGGTAGAGATAAAACTCAGAGTCAGATGTCTCTTGCCAACATATACTTAACTGAATATTATATGCTTCACAGTTTCTCTGAAACACCTCTCTAACAAGCTCATAGCCAACAGAAGGTATGGCTAAGAAGCTTTGCCACTGTTTTTGCGTGTGTTCAGATGCATGAGGATCCATAACTAATAGGGTAAAGAAATATTGATATTTTAGAATCTAAAATTTGTCTAAGAACATACGTTCCAGCCAATTGAGCATGGCCCAACTTGGTCAAAGCACGTTCCACTTCTTCACTGACCTGTTCATTTATTTGAAATACAGAAATCAAAAAAAGGAGGATTTCCCATAATTAAAAATAGAGAAGAGACAAAAGTTTGAAAATGAAGTCTCTAACAAATTGAAGAACGAGCTATACTATAGATCACCCAAATGTTGTCATCTTGTCGACTTGTTAGAATATAAATCAAAGTTTTCTGCATATTTCCTCTCCCCTCCCAAACATTTCGACCACAACTGTAACTAGAGCTAATGGGCAGACTTCAATCCTGACATACAATTAAACCCAAAAGGTGAAGCAGCAGTAGCTCGGTTATTTACGATACTGCTAAACTTCAGTAGAATATCACTCACGCTTCTGAGATGAAGCTTATCAATCATGAGATACAACGAAGTATAACACGTCCTTTTGCAATAACAAACTGACAACACAAATAGTTTACAACTCACAATTCTGCGCAATAGAGGCTCCAAAGATGAGCAAAGTCTTTGCAGGCTGTCCACCTTCAAAGCTTCCACAATTACGCTGCATATAGATCAATTCACACTGTCATTGAAGTGGATTGTCAAAAAAAGTTCACTCAGAAAACTTGGACAAGGGAAGTCTAGATGAGTTTTTCATCTGCAATCAAACCATGTCTTGGTCACAAGAAACATGTATCAACAGCATTACAACAAACAACACAATCGCGCAGACACTCAAGCCTTGAAAATTTTTTTTCTACGATGCTGTTTTGAGTGCCACTTTTTTGTTCATACAATGTCTTGTTTGATAAAAAGTGAGAGTAATCCCCAATGTTATAAAGATACTAAGAGCTGCTGCCAAGTTTAGCCAGGAGATCCACAAGCCAAGAAGGCACTGCCAGCATCATGAGAGTAAAATCCAGCATATATGGTTTTTGCATCAGGTCAAAAGCACAAGACAATTAGTGGGTTTTGGAAGGAAAGCCACAAACTGATCTATTGAAATAAAACTCTGAAAACCCAATTTGGATCTTAAGTAACTTAATCATCCTACTTAATCTTTCAATCCAAGAAACAAAACCAACACCCTTTTAATCACTATCCACCATAATAACAAAAAGGAATACGCATAGAGCAATGAAATGAATTACAGTAAAATTTCAAGGTAAAAAACCAACCTTGCTAAAGCAGGCAATTTGGCCTTCTTGGGTTCTGGCCCATGTTCAGGTTCCCCTTCAACACTCTGCTCAAAACCTCTTTTGTCCACTCTCCTGCTCCATGAACTTTCCATTTGTGGAAAGTTACCTACTTTTCACAGAAACAGCAGTTAACCTTCCCCAAAAAAAAAAAAAAAAATTTATATAGCTGACTGCCCAAGATTGCTTTCCTCGTAAATATTAAAACATATCAAAAAGTGATAATCTTGACTATGGTTTCTGCAAATGAAAGCAGAGAACCGCCTTTATGACATCTTTAGGATCTGGGTATGTGCTAAGGTGATCTGTTTGCTTAGTTTTGGATAGATCTAAATTGATTCATCACTTTTTGTCTAATGATCTAGAGCATAATATAATATAATATAAGCAATAATAATATATATATTTTTTAATATAAGATTTATAAAATGTTGGACCTGGCACACACACACACACACAGCTGTTTTTGAGAGCGAGTGCATGAATACTTGAAGGGAAAGTCCTCAGAAACCGCGTATTTCTCGGTGTCTTGTCATTTGAACTGTTTTTCTTTATTAACGGAGATGATGATGTAAATATATATTTTGTTCTTTCGTAAAGTACTTCGTCACTCAAATTTAATCAATATTAATATAATTATATATTTTTTTATAGTGATATTTTGACCAACTTTATATACTGAAATTAACTTTTTTTAATTAAATTAAAAATAAATTATTTATATTAAAATTAAAAATAAATTAAAAAATAGACTGCTATTTTGAGCTGGTTTTTCTTGATGTCTCATTCTAAATTTGTTTGGGCCACACGTCATATATGACTGCGTTTGCCTCCTTCAGAGTTTCCAGGATGAAAGTCAAACCGT
>STGP01007177.1:0-17887 GCA_004918865.1 Caryocar brasiliense | reverse complement strand
CGTAACAGGGAGCCATGCCTGACGGTGAAGGTTCCGGTAAAGCTGATACAGTCTCCCTCACAAACAGCGCTACTTCCTCTATCACCGACGGTGGTGGTGAAGTGTGCAGCAGCAGCAGCAGCAGCAGCAGGTCTAGAGCTCAGAAGGATCCTAGAAAAGTCGCTAGAAAGTGAGTCATTGTAATGGGTTCTGGCTACTTTGTTGTTTTATTTATGTTTCCTGCATGTAGTGCTTAAATTTTCCAGGTTTTATTCTAAGTTTCTGAGGCAAACGAGAGAACCCAGATCACAAAAAACAGTCTTTTCTTGTTAATGTTGTTTCTTTTTCGGTTTGTTGTTTGAAACCAAAGAATTCCATTGGCTTCATTTGCCTGTTGTTACTTTATGTATGTTTTGTGTAAGTGAAGAGTTGGAATTGAGAGAGTGCTCTCTGTTTGGTAGGAATCAAAATGAGTGCTCTGTGTTTGGTAGGGATCAAAATGAAGGTAAATTGGTAGAAATAAAGATGGCGCTTTTGTTAGCAGCAGTCCAAAAGTCAGTGTAGAGAAACCTGCCATGTAGTTGCGTTGCCTTTGTTAGGTATTGTTTGTTGTGGACAAAAAATGAAAAGGGATTGTGATGGTAACGCGACTAATTTTTTATGTTTTCAGTTATCAATTGGAGCTATGCAAAAAAGCATTGGAGGAGAACATTATAGTGTATTTGGGGACAGGTTGTGGCAAGACCCACATTGCTGTCTTGCTTATATATGAATTGGGTTATTTGATAAGAAAACCTCAGAAAAATCTATGCATCTTTCTAGCCCCTACAGTTGCCTTGGTTCATCAGGTGATTTTCTCGTCATCTTTTGTTTGTCTAATTGTTGTTTGTTTTGGATGATGTCCTGGTCCAGTATCATTGTTGCAACATTTATGCATACATATCTTATTGTAAGTGGAGTTCCATCAGTCGATGCATACTGTTGTCAAGATTCCCCATTTTACACCAATGTATACATATCTTATTGTTCTTCATTAACCTAGGTTATTGTGCCATGTGAATTTCTCATCAGCAGTTATTTTGTGTAATCTTTTCTCAAATAAGATGCACTTAAGGACTTCTTTGTCTTTTTTATCTGAAATATCATAATCTTTTACTTCTGAAGTCTTGACTCTGAATGCTCTTTAATACTTAAAAGATTTGGTCTATGTACCAGGCATAAGCAAGCTTGTATAAGTTATTTTGATTGTATGTTCTTTGAGCTGAATTTATTAAGTCAGTTTGGAATTTGAAGGTCAATTATCAATCTTACCCTGCCAATTACTTTTGTTTTTATCAATATGTTTACAGCAAGCTAAAGTTATAGAAGACTCTACTGATTTCACGGTTGGGGTCTATGGTGGGAGTGCCAAGCATTTGAAGAGCCATTCAGATTGGCAAAAAGAGATTGAACAATATGAGGTTTTTATTCTGTTAATGACTCTCATCATTCATTCTATGCATGTATCGCTTTTGTCTTCCAAGACGTGAAGGATTTTCTTTAGCATGGATCTGCTATTAATTATCAGTGCGTTAACATTATCATAAACTCTATATTGCAAAGGATAAGCCTAAGAACTACTCCATTAAATTCTGCAGTTCCATTTCTCAGAATAAGAATGGATGCAAAGTTTTTTTTGTGCTTCTTTTGTTGCCTCGACATCCTTGTTGAAATATTATTTATTGGACATTATAGCTTTCATTGCTTGACTCTCTTCTCTGGGTAAGTTTTTGCTGTTGTTGACTTTGTTTGCAGGTTCTTGTCATGACTCCGCAGATCCTACTGCGTAACTTGAGTCATAGCTTCATCAAGATGGAATTAATTGCTCTTTTGATATTTGATGAGTGCCATCATGCTCAAGTCAAAAGCAGTCATCCCTATGCACAAATCATGAAAGTAAACGGCTATTTCTTTTGTGCAAATACATATACTGAGGCATGTGTCTTGATCATTATACACAGCTTTGTTGTTGGTTTAATTTATCTTCTTCACACTTCTATAGGTCTTCTACAGAGTGGGTAATGGGAACCTTCCCCGTGTATTCGGCATGACTGCATCTCCTGTTGTGGGGAAAGGTCAGGCTATCCTACGCTTAGTTTTTTTTTAATCAAGAATAATTTTTTTTTCATATTTATGTTTATTTTTTTGGCATAATGAAGTGTAAAGCGTTTCACTTGTTTCATTGTAGCCGTATGCAATTAATTTGTAATCAATCTCATTCTTATCGTGTAAGAAATAAATGGGGAGGACTCAAATCATATGTAACTCAACTAATTCTTGAAGCTGATCTACCATCTTAACTGTCCTTGTAAGTGAGCAGAAAAGTTGGGCTAACTTAGATGAACAAGTGATAGCAAATGGCTTCACACTATGTCAAAAAGTCGATTGCATGCATAATTGAGAGACAATTCATTATTCTTAATTTTTTGGGATGAATTTAGTCGCGGTGTTGTTATTTTGTATAATGTAGAGTGCTGATTTGTTGGCTCATTAGGATAACTCATCAGTTTTGCAGTCCAGAAAATATGTTTTCCAATCCAAACATGTTCCTATCTTTAACAAGATCATTAGTAAGGTCTAGAATCATGAGCAGGGTTATTGTAGATCTAACTTAGACATTGCTTCTTTACAAAAATTGTCTTTTTGATTGATTTACAAGTATGGGAGGATGATGGTGGTTCATTAAAACTGGTTTTCATAATGTTCTAATGGAATTGTGGCGTTTGCTGGGAGTTGGTGTCAGGAAGAGGGCCATGATTAAGATCGGGAATAAAGCACATAGGTGATCAAAGATCTTGGTTAGATATTGCTTCTTTACTAGATTAATTGTTAATGATCACATCCTTGGGAGGATGTGTTGCATAATTTATGCTGATGTTGAGTGAACTTGTGATGGAGTTTTTGTGCATTTTTGGGAGGTTTGAAATGTCTGAAGCAGAGTATATCATTTGAAAGGTGGCCTTATGTACATCAGAGCACTCTCTAGTTTTGTGTGCATCACAGCTGCTTGTTGTTTTGCTTTTGTTCATCTACCCTTTTTGAGTGTGAATAGGGACCATCGGTATTTGTGATAGTTATTTTTTCACATCAGGAGTGAAATGAATGGTTATTATTCAGGCCTGAAAGATCTAGCCTCCTTCACTGTAGGTTAATTCTTGGGATTGTTCCTTTTATTTTCATCATTCCTTTTGAGTTGGAAATTTTTCTGTGAGCGTTTCTTATTAGAATATTGCATTTGGTTAAGTTTGTGCAACCAACACATTTGGTGAAGTAAATAATCTGTGTCACAAAAAAATGCCCTAGCCTGAGAACATTTTGTTAGGAATTTCTCATTGGAATATAGCATGAACTATGTAAATAGCAAATGACTTTACAATCATGTACTGTCCTTATTCCTTTTCATGCCCGCATGTAGGATCCATGCTTTTATTTTTCAAAATATTCTGTTTTCTGTTGTTGAAACTGTTCTAATTTTGTGGCTTTGATATAATGTGCCTGACCATCTCTATTCATCGTTTCATTAAATTCTTCTGGTTATATGCTATTTTTCAGGTGCTTCTAAGCAAGCAAATTTACCAAAAGCCATCAATAGTCTTGAAAATTTACTCAATGCTAAGGTAGGTTGTTACAACTTCCAGTTCAGATATTATTTGGGTTTATTCCATCCTCTTTGTCTCCCTTAATCTTCAAAAACATTTGTATGTAAACTGATCAAATACTAGTGGAATCTTTATGAGATTTGTTGAAGCACCCATGTCCAACTAGATGGGCCCTTTTCTGTAACTGTTGGCATATTGATGTGTAATAAGCTAAATTTAGGAGTTATTCCACCCCTTTTATGGTATATCTTTTAGGCATGCATGCGAGTCCTATTGCCATCCTTTTGCATGGCTTCCTGGAGACATTCTCAAATAATCCTTAGTTCTGTAAAAGCTTGTGGATCTGTGGTCTTGTTATTCTAAAGAGTGAATGATCTGGCCTCCCTTTTTTTAAACTCTTATTACCTCAAGTGACTGTAGAGTTTGACTATGTTCAGTCCATCATGTTGTCCCCAAGTCTCAAAAATTTTCATCTGAGCTGATACTTCAGTTTGGTATGGCAGTCATAAGCTTTTTGCCAGGCATGACGTGCTTGATCCGATACATTCCATGTCTTGTAAATAAAGCTTCTTTTGTAACCAGATTTGCATCCCCTTGGTGCCTTTTATAAGCAAATTTCACTTGCTGTTAAAACAAATAATCAAAGCCTCCATTTCCTGTATGCATGCTTTGGCCATTCAACTTGTCTGTGCTAAGGTTCTGCTCAATATATACAGAAAAATCTCTTTTAATTTAGCAAATATTTTGCTGCCATATATCAGTCAAATTTCTAAACACATTTGAGATAGAGTTGTCTGCGTAAACAATTAGTGGTTATTTCCTTCTGCTGAGTGATTCTTACGTAGAATCAATTAGTGGTTATTACCTTGGACATATTAACTGTTGCTTCTGATCTACTGCAATTAGATGGCTAGTAGTAGACCCAATCACAATGGGCTTGACATTTTTCCTTTTCCATAGACTTAAGGTGTTGACTCCAAAAGCCACTCACCAATGTACTGGCTTTATGTGGGCTTGAGCTGGGCCGGATTTTAGAGATAGAATTCTTTGCCCAAATTTGCAAATTTTAAGTCTGTTTGGGATGTCTGAGCAAGAAATTAAGCTGAAGGTCTAGTTAGCAGTTATATAAATATATAAAACTACACATGGCACTTGTGGTCTCTGTTTCTTCTGTTTTGTTTTAGCTGTTTTACCGCAAAGTGGAACAGCGTTTTATTTACTGTGATTACTCTGAAGACCTGTATGAAAGGTGAATGGAACACACAATGAAGTTTTTATCTTAAGTCATATTGGGGTTTAAATCTGCTGGTACTTTTCTGCATACTTTTAGGTCCCATGCTATAGTGGAATGTGGGAAGTTTGATTTCTTTGACATACCCCATTACACTTACATATATTCATGACTTGTTTATTGACTTTTGAATTAAGTTGGTTGCACGTTTTAAAACTCATGGTGGATCTGGTGAATGCATCAACCTCTTCAGATAATGTCCTAGATTATCTTCTTGAAAACTGCATAAAATGCAATAATCAAACTGCGCAAATTGAATTGCTTTGTCTGCAAATTGTATGTAATAGTTGGTTTTAGGGTAATTGGTCATGCACTTTTACCTATCTCAGGGTTCAAAAATACATGTTGCTGATGTCATGCATAATTCACCCCTTTGGTAGGTTTATTCAGTTGAAGATAAGGAAGAGCTGGAACGTTTTGTAGCATCTCCTGTAATTAAAACATACACATATGGCCCAGTTTCAACTGTCACAGCTAGCTCCTATTTTGTGTATCAAATAAAACTTCTGGAGATTAAACGTCAGGTATATCGTTGCTCTTCGTTCTTTATCTTGACTCCTTTTCATTCACAGTGAATTCATTTGGTTTTTGTTTATAATGAGAGCAGTGCATGTCAGAACTTGGCAAGAAGGCAGATGATCAGCGAAATCTGCAAAGTCTTCAAAATACCAAAAAAATGCTCAATAGATTGCATGATAATCTGCTGTTTGCCTTGAAAAATCTTGGCCTTTGGGGAGCACTGCAAGTAAGTTCCATACCATCCAGTCAAGTAGTTTCTTTATTTAATTATTAAGTATCCATATCCCTCTGGTTGATCCTGCATGCTAATCTGTATTTTTATAATCGAGGAATGCTGTATATGTTGTGTATGATATTTATCAGTGTCAAGCATCATAGGCTAGTCTTATCTGAATTTTATCCCATTTCAAATAGATTCTTATGCCACATGCTGAAAAGTTTTCAGACTAGCTGTGAGCAAAAAGTTTGTACAGCTAATAGGATACCATGCACAGATGTACTCACACATGCAAATACAGGGATTATACAGCTGGAAGAGGTTACATGATTAGTTTTGAAGAGTGGGTTTGAAAGATGTGGTAATGTGCTTGGAAACTTTATTGTTGGTGTTGCAACTAGTTGTAGCGGAAGTGGTTTTATGGATAAAGCTTATTTTTTACTGGTGTTAAATTTTCAAGTTAGTCATACATTCATGATCTCAATTGAGTTTTTTTTTTTCTTGGAGAGGTAGTTGTAATTTCTGGAGCTGGCCTTGTCCCATAAAAAATGTGCAACTGTTGCTTTGTTATATTTGGAGGCATTATATGTAGTTCAACTATGAAGATGTTCTCATTTCCTTTTAATTAAATTTTTTTAGGCTCCTGCTTTGTGTAAGTTTTGCAAACTTAAATTTTATATAGGTAGTTACTTGATTTAGAGCACAAAAAGTTTTGGTTGAAGATATTGATTATTGATTCATTGGAAGATATATTTTAAATGACTGTGTAGATGTTCTACATGTATTCCTTAAGTTAAATGGATGATCATGCCAAATGATCCCAACCTGCAGTTCGTAGACTGATACTTGACTGTACTAACAGTTTTTGAACTTTGTTGCGAAATTTTATTGTTATGGTTGATGATATATAGTGCCTGCTTCAGGGGGGACCTTTTGGGAAGGATTTTTATTTAGCTTTTTCCACTGTGGTTTAGATTAATTGTTATGTTTCTGTGGATATTTCATGTAGGTTGGAATCTTTAGTTTATAAGGTTGTTAATTTGAGTGTAAAAGGGATCCATGGCTCGGTTCATGCCATTTGACTTCACAACATAGTGTGACACTTTTTGTGGCCAGACATGTATTTTTATTTTCTTCTAAGATACAGATATGGTGGATGAAATATACTTTCTTTCCATTTTTTGTTCCTTCGAGGGTAAATTTCTTTTCCTGTCAAGTCGAGTCAGAAGAGGAAGTGAAATTGTTTTTTCAGGATTTTGTTAAATGAAACTCAGTTTCTCTTGCTTATCCTTCTTGGATGGCATTATCATATTTCAATTCATCTTTTCTTTTCTTCTATTCTGTGAAGGCCTGTCAAATTCTGTTGAATGGTGATCAAACAGAGTGGAAGGCACTGATGGAAGCAGAAGGAAATATCAGTGATGATTCCTTGTGGAACATATATCTAGCTCAATCTGCAGATTTCATGTCTTCTGAATGCACTGAAGGTATTTTAAAGGTTTGAATAGCAAATTTTGATTACAGCTCTGATGTTTAGCCAGTATGGCTGTTACCAATACTAATCATGATGTTGTTTAAGCCAGGATGTCCATGACTTGTGCAATGTGTATGGCCCATTTTTAGTTTACTATTACCAGGATGGAGAAAACTTATTAAATAAATAAACTGGTTGAGTTGGGTGAACAATTGAATGAAGTAATTTAATTGAATCAAACTTATTGATATTTGAAGATGATGTCAGAATGATTCATGCAGGCTATCTTTTAATCCCCTGGTACTTTCTGTGTTTGCGGAAACTAACCTAAGATACAATAGGGTAAAGTAATTGTTACCGTGGCTGTCTGATGGTGTGTGTACAGCTAAGCCTCTGTCTGTGCAATAAATATGTTGGTGGTTTCTCTTTATCACTAAGACGTCCTCCAAAGCATCATGCTTCCATTTTTTAGCCTTAACACCAGTGATGATTAACCTTTCATCTAAAAGTTGTGTCTCAAATACAAAGAGTTTGTACCCATACTCAGGGTCCGGTAGTTAGATATGGGGTTTGCAAGTTAAAAATTAACATGTATTGGGTAACACAGGTGAATCCAACCAGAATTAGGACCACCCTGTCCTCCTAGCCGTCAAACTTGCGAGTCTGGTCTACTGTGAATTTAAACAGTAGACTTTTATAATCATAGTTTTTGCTGCAAGCATATTTCTTTGTACTTAAGTAAAATTGTTTTGTGCTTGATTTGGTGGGTGAATCTAACTTAAGTATGAAAGTCATGCATTGTGTGTTGATGTTAATCCTATTTCTGCTATTCCTGTAGACAGCATTGCATCTAATATCCCATGTGTGGAGGTTTTGAAGGAGCCATTTTTCTCAAGAAAGCTGTTACGTCTTATTGGAATTCTTTCCAGCTTTAGGTTAGTAACTAAAGGTTTAATCTTCTCCTGTATAATGTGAAACATTCGGTGCAGGACTTGTATTAAATAAGTTTTCATCTGTCTTCTTTCACTTTATATATTATTCTATTGTGCTGTTTCAATATTTGCAGTTCTTGCATTAAATGTATCATATTTTCATGGAATATAACCATCTATATACAGTTAACTCTGATTCTATTGATAGATGTATGTATCAGACATAAATATATTTGTATCTCAACACATGTACACATCAGTGTGTTGGGCTTCCACACATTTTTTGACGTGTATGAAAGAAAGAATATTTTACAACATTTCTTCCCTCAATGAGTTTTGAATCCTTCTAAAGGTGGATACTACAATTATTATGAGCAGATAATTGGCAAGCAAAAGTTTTTTATGAATTCCATCTGGGGTGAATACCGCATTGTTGCTTCATCTTGCTTGATTTTTGTTTTAGTTATTATTTTCTCTGTTGACATAAAGTATTAGTGTTGAGTTTGACTGTTGCTGCTTAATGCTTCTGATCATTGCCTGGTTATAAATTATATCAAGAAAATAGATATGAATGATCAGTTTTTTACCAATTTCTTAATTGCTTCTTTTCAGGTTGCAGCCAAATATGAAATGCATCATATTTGTAAATAGGATTGTTACTGCAAGATCCCTAGCCTGCATATTGCAAAATCTTAAATTTTTAACATCTTGGAAGTGTGATTTTCTTGTCGGTGTTCACTCTGGCCTGAAGAGTATGTCACGAAAGAACATGAACAACATTCTTGAAAAGTTCAGGACTGGAAAGGTAATGCTTTATCTAGCGTGCAAAATTTCATTATGATCATTTCCATGCAGTTGAATCTTAAATGTCAAGAAATTGGGTTGACTTGACATTTAGAACCGTAGATGTGGAATGACTCAGAATTATCTGGTATATCCTGTAGGAGAATTGTGAGCCTGGGTTGCGTATCATGCCACGTGGGCATTTCAAGATGTCTGAATCATTCTGTAAAAACTTGAGAGCTTGGATACATGATATGTGTTTTATATTATCCAAAGCCATTTTCTGGCATTGTCCTTTCGGGGGTAGTGATTTTGGCACTCTTTTTTGTATTGTCACTCCTCATGTTGGTGGGAAGACAGAATTTTTGTTGAGGAGTTACAAAATTACATTATCAACCTTTCTTTAATTTAAAATAACAAGTTAGTGAGGGATAATTGTGTCATTTTCTTTGTATGGGAGTACCAAAATCTCTCCCTTTGAGCAGCATAAACCAAATGTCATTTTATGCAATTTGGAACTCTTATCTTATGTTGTACCCAGAATAAAAGCGAACTCCTTTGCTATATGTTCTGTTTGTGAGTGAATTAAGGTCAGTGTATGTATGATTTTTGTGTCAGATTATGACAATAAGAACTGTGTTAAGAAGCTTGTTAATGAAACTGAAACTCTTGGGATCATGCTTTGTAACAATTTAGTGCAGTTGGTCTAAGATGTGCAAAAGGTGCTCACTTTGAAATAGCATGCTTGTTGTCTTTTTAATTGGATCATGTGAAATTGGCGACTCACTCCCTATCCATTCAGGCTGAAAATCAATTTGTGTTACCTTGATTTGGCAGTTGAATTTATTGGTTGCCACTAAAGTAGGTGAAGAAGGGCTTGATATTCAGACATGCTGCTTTGTGATACGGTTTGATCTTCCTGAAACTGTTGCAAGTTTTATACAATCAAGAGGTCGTGCACGAATGCCTCAGTCTGAATATGTATTTTTGGTGGACAGGTGGTGTTCTAAAGCACATGCTGCATTTAAGTCCATCTGTCTGCTTTTCTTTTCTTTGTCTTCCTTTCTCTCTAAACCAGGACAAATGTTTTGATATTTCAGTGGGAACCAAAAGGAGCTAGATTTGATAGAGAACTTTAAGAAGGATGAATATCGAATGGAAATTGAAATTTCTCAGAGAACATCCGACGAGACATTTGTTAGTCCTGAGGAAAGAGTATATAAAGTAGATGCATCCGGTGCTACCATCAGTGCAGGTTGTAGCATCTCATTGCTGCATCATTATTGTTCTAAACTCCCACATGACGAGTATGCTTTTTCTACTTTTTGTTCGAACTATCTCCTTTTTTTTCACTGAAATGTTTCCGATTCTTCTCATATATATCTGATGATGTTTTTGATCTCTTTTGTCAGGTATTTTGACCCCAAGCCACAGTTCTTTTATTATGATGACGTAGAGGGAACTATCTGTCACATTATTTTACCATCCAATGCCCCAATTCATCAAATTGTCAGTACACCTCAATCTTCAATGGATGGTGCCAAAAGAGATGCTTGCTTGACAGCAATCGAACAATTGCATAAAATGGGTGCATTGAATGATTTTCTTTTACCAGAGCAAGAAGATGCGGATGAGGAGACAACATTGACATCTTCTGATTCTAGCTGTGAAGGTTGAAACATATTAACTCACTGTTAATTCTATCCATTTTATTTTGACATTTTGTCAGCTTAAGTTTGGCTGTTTTTTTTTTTTTGACAGATGAGGGCTCACGAGGAGAATTACATGAGATGCTGGTTCCCGCTGTACTGAAGGCATCACTGAATGATTCAAAGCATTCAATCAATCTTAACTGTTATTATATAGAATTTTGTCCTGTTCCAGACGACAGGACCTACAAGAAGTTTGCACTTTTTGTCCAGGCACCTTTGCCACAGGAGGCTGAGAGAATGGAACTTGATCTTCACTTGGCTCATGGTAGATATGTTATAACAAAGCTTGTCCCTGCAGGGCTTTTGACATTTAGTAAAGATGAGGTAAACCGGAATCTTGTAGTCAAGATTTGTGGTGCTTATTATACTTTGTTTAATTCACTGTTTATTTGTGTATAGATCACACAGGCACGGAATTTTCAGGAAATGTTTCTGAAGGTCATCCTGGACCGGTCAGAATTTTTGCATGAATTTGTTCCCTTGGGAAAGAATGGTTTATGTAAATCAACTTCAACCTTCTACCTGTTGCTTCCTGTCATTTGGCTTGATCATAAGAATAAAGTGACAGTAGATTGGGAGATTGTTAGACGATGCTTGTCATCTCCTGTTTTCCAAAGTCCAGATGATGTTACGGACAAGAAACGTCTTCCTACATATGCTCATTTACAACTTATGAATGGTCAGAAAAGCATCAGTGATATTGAGAATAGCCTAGTGTGCACGCCACACAAGGAAAAGCTAGAAGAGAAGTTTTACTTTATTACCAACATTGCTCCTGGAAAAAATGGTTATAGCCGACACAAAGGGTTTAGTGGACCAAGCTATATGGAACATTTGCATAAAACGTAGGTAACTTCAATTTGCAGAACGTTAATCCCATTATATTTAGTGACCAATTTGGATCTTCTTTGGAAATGTTCATTTTATGTTGCTCAGTACTTTTTGCTTTTACAATAGGTTTTGCATCAGTGTAAAGAACCTTTCAACATCGTTTAGCTGTTCAGTGATTGTTTGATTCTGTTATGACTCCTAATTGTACAAATGGCATTAGGTATGGCATTCATCTTAAATATCCCCATCAACCTCTTCTGCGTGCAAAGCCACTCTTTTTGCTGCGCAATTTGCTACACAACCGAAGGCAACGGGATTCAGGTGATTTTTGGACCTTTTTTCCTTTATTTCCCTCTCTTTTTATTTTTTCTTCCTTTTTGTTTGGCATTTTTCTTTTTCTTCTTTTTTCGGTCATTGGAAATTCCATTGGGCCTGACCTATTCAATCAGGCTTGCCCTTGTCTAGTTCATATATTCCCTTAGCCAGTGTTTTTGTGGGACTCTACAGTTGTGCCCCTTTGAGGATGTCCTGTTGCTAAATTTGCTTGTTTTGTGACTTATATTTTTTATGCAGCAAAGAAATGTAATGCTCATGCTGAATAACTTCTTGGTTCTAATGAAACTTCTCATTGACCCAAGTGTGAATAGATTTAAAACCTAACGTTGTTGTGAAGAAATAAAAATAGAGTAAAGATAGATGTTGTGAGAAAGAAGACCCTGATAGTGGAGGGTTTGCCTCTGAGTCTCAGCCACCATATTTGGGACTTGTTACTTTGGTTAAGGCCTGTTAAATTAAGCAATGAAGGAAGTTGGAGCTACATTGGAAATACACAGAGTATTTGGGAGCATTAGAAACAGATAAATAGCCTTCGGAAGTGATTTTGTGCTTGAAACCTAGTTGGATATGACTTGAATCATTGGATTTGCTTAGGATGGCCAAAGGAAACTGAAAAGTTAAATTGCTTGTCAAAATAGCATTTTATATTTTGGGGCTTTTTTGTGTGTGTGGACTTGGTTGGCTTTGTTTGATATTCCATTTATTTGATATGAATATTATTCTGACGTAGAATTCTAGGTCATTTTAGAAATATTTGACATCATACGGGATGGAAAGATAGGATAGTTTACGTGAGCTTATGGATGGATAACAAATGAAAATTTTCTTTTGTGGAGAAGGGAACTGCAGAAATTTGTTGGACCTAGTTAGGAGTTCCCAGGCTGAAAGGTTGGGGATGATGTGTAAATGACTGTTATAGTAACATTTCATGGTTGAACTCTTCTATACAAGTAGCACTCCAAATACAATTGTCTGGGCTCTGGAGAGAATTTCTAGACTTGCTAAAAAATGTTAAAGCTGTTTTATTTTACCTGGCAGTATGCTGTCCAGTGACTATGGATGTGTGACTCAACATGAACCTTTTGACATTATTAGTTTCTGAAGAACTCCTCACACAACTCTATTGTTGCTTACAACGGGTTTTTGTCAAAAACAGAGTCGCAAGGACTGGATGAGTATTTTATTGATTTGGCTCCTGAGCTTTGTGAGTTGAAGATATTAGGTTTCTCTAAAGACATGGGGAGTTCAATTTCTCTTTTACCTTCCATTATGCATCGTCTCGAGAACTTGCTTGTAGCAATTGAACTGAAGTGCTTATTCTCTGCTTCATTCTCAGAGGGAGCTAAAGTAACTGCCCATAGGGTAAGTATAAGAAATTAATTTAAGTGCTGGTTTTGATACATATTAATGTAAATTGAGTGGTACACTAGTCACACTGTATGGTTACCAGTAGCTTGCATAATTGTTTATGTACCTTAATTGATATGCACATGACCTTGTGTGCTTCTAACAGCTGTTGATTGACTATAGGTTTTGGAAGCACTCACCACAGAGAAGTGTCAGGAGCGTCTTTCTCTTGAGCGGCTTGAAATACTTGGTGATGCTTTTCTCAAATTTGCTGTTGGTCGACATCTTTTTCTTTTGTACGATACGCTTGATGAAGGGGAACTTACCAGGAAACGTTCCAATACTGTAAACAATTCAAATTTGTACAAGCTAGCAACTAAGAGAAACTTACAGGTGTGTTTGCATCATCAATTTAATTTTTTGCTTTCCATATTTATAGCTCGCTCTGGTTTACTTGTTTATTTTGGTTAGCCACCCTATCTGTCAATTAGGTATGGTGTTGCTTTGTTATAAATAAAGGTCTTACAATATAAATCATGGTATGCTAAGACTTGGGTACAAAATCCACTCTCTGTGTCTAATATAGATGAAAAGTTTTCAGTCTGCCCTATGGATGAAAAGTTGAAATCAACTATGGAGAATTTTGGGAATTCTGGGTGGCCTAGTTCACTTTTTTGGTATTTGACATGAAAAAAGTTGGTTGAACTTCTGTACCAGCCAGCCCCCAACTTCTCCTATGTGGAAAAGTTGCTAGATAAATATGTCCTGTAAAGAAAATTAATATTCTAGTGCACAGCTTTGTACAATTTTTATCTTTTATGCAGTAATTGGAGAAGTTGGAGTTGCTTACTTTTAACAATTTTAGCTTGGAATTCACAGCTTGGTACAAAAATTTATGTCTCCTTTCCAGGTATATATACGTGACCAGCCATTCGATCCCTGCCAATTCTTTGCCTTGGGCCGCTCTTGCCTTAGAATATGCACCAAGGAAACAGAACAAACCATTCATTGTCAATCTGGAAGTCATGCTGCAGGCGAAGCAAATTCCAGTGAGACCAGATGCAGTAAAGGTCATCATTGGTTACATAAGAAAACAATTGCTGATGTTGTTGAAGCTCTTGTTGGAGCATTTATAGTTGACAGTGGCTTCAAAGCTGCAACAGCATTTCTTAGATGGATCGGAATCATAGTAGATTTTGAAGCATCACAGCTTTTTCATGTGTGCCAAGCAAGTGGTATCTACATGCAGATTGATACTTCCATGGACATTTGTGCTCTTGAAAACTTGTTGGGATATCAGTTTCTTCATAGAGGTCTGCTGCTACAGGCATTTGTGCATCCTTCTTACAACAAGCATGGAGGTGGTTGTTATCAGGTGTGCTTTTATTATTTCCCGATTCAAGCATAGTTAGGCCGTGGTTATTTTTAGATAATTTTTTTTCAAACTTGTCAGTTCTGTATCATTTGCTTTTCTGATACCGTAATTTACTAATGTTTTCTATAGAGGTTGGAGTTTCTTGGAGATGCTGTCTTGGACTACTTAATCACATCATATCTATTTTCAGTTTATCCAAAGTTGAAGCCAGGTCACTTGACAGATCTGAGATCAGTGTCTGTGAATAACAGGGCCTTTGCCAATGTTGCAGCTGATCGATCTTTCCACAAGTTTCTCTTGTGTGATTCCAGTGAGCTAACAAAGGTCATCAATGATTATGTGGACTTTGTCAAAACACCTACAACAGTAAGTGGTATCACTGAAGGGCCAAAATGTCCAAAGGTACACATTGATAGCTACATTTTCTTTTCATCTCTGCGTTTTCTTTTTGGGAAACTGAAATTGCATATTAGAAGTCTTTGAGTGTTGATGTTGTAGACAGAACACGTCTTGATGGCCTGCTCTGCATGATGGTGAAATTATCTATGTCATTTACCTTGCTTGCTTTTTATAAAATATGTAGACTTGTAGAATAGTTAGAAAAAATAATGGGAAATTGTAGTATATTGTAATCCAGCTTTACTGTTCATCTTATTGTATACGTTTTGGGTTGTAAGAACGTTGGAGGCATTGCATAATGAGTGTGAGAGCAGTTGTCTTCCATACTTGCTTCTTCCATTGCTGCACAGTGGATCTTAATTTTACAATTCTTGAACGGTGCAGAAATCTAAGTAATCTCATTTATTCGTTCAGGTGCTGGGTGATTTGGTGGAGTCTTGTCTAGGTGCCGTTCTCCTTGATACAGGGTTTGATTTAAACTGTATCTGGAAGATTATGCTGTCCTTCTTGGATACTATCACAAAATTTTCCAGTGTTCAGATAAATCCTGTTAGGGAACTCAAAGAACTTTGTCAATCTCGTAACTGGAATTTGGAATTTCCAACGGTGAAGAAGGGAAGAGCTTTCGTAGTTGAAGTAAAAGTAAATGGTCAAGATGTGTGTCTAGCTGCTTCTGCTAGCAACTTGAACAAAAAAGAGGCTATTAGAATTGCTTCGGAAGAAATTTTTGTGAAGTTGAAGGTGAACTTTCTATTTGTGGATCTTCCATTGCATCCTGCACTTACCCTAGGAAACTAGGATTCTTTTGCTGGCATTTTTTCAACTTGAATCTATTGCATTTACAGATGAATATCATATATAAAACGACTATATTGCTCTGAAACACTGTTGTTGGGTGAGGTAAGCATCACGGTGTTGCTAGCCTGTTCAATCACATTAGTGCAGGTTGAGCAGAACCAATTAGGTGGGAATTTTGTTGTCACTAAACAGAACTAAGTAGTCAGAAAAGAGAAGGTGGTACCATTAAAAGCATAAAAGCTCAATTTTAACTCAAGAAAATTGAGTGCTTAGGAATTAGATAAAGGAACTGAGTGAAAAGCTAAATTTTCATTCACAAAAGGAGAGATGGTCCCATGAATTGGCTCTAAGGGTGCACCTTAGTGCAAATTGTTAGTTTGTTCATTTTTTAATGCATCGTGGGCTTGAGTTGCAAAAACCACCTCTTTATGAAGAAGTGGTAGAAAGGCTGTGATCATGAGCCAACCCTCTCCTTTACAAAGCAGGGAACTCATGCCTCTGGCTGCCTTTAATTTCTGGTGGCTCTATTTGTCTAACTGTCCTTTAATTGTATGTTTATTTATTGTAGAAAATAGGTGATACAAGTGATATAGATTGTCCTTTTTGTTTTTTGTTCTTACGTTTTGTTTCTTGTAGATTCTCACTCCCTGAGAAATACTCTCTGGTTGTCAAACTTCTCGATCTGGTTCTGCTTTACTGTTTATATACAGACTTTAATATCAGATTTGCTAGATACCCTTGAGAAAATAAAGGTTGTGTTTAAATGCATAAACTCATAGCCTAGCAGCCATGATTGTCTTATTGATATATTGGCCAGAATCTACCCATATAAGGGCTGAATTTTGTAGTTTCTCTTGTATCCCACTTTAGTTTCTGATTTTCATTACTGTTTATATGCAGGCGCAAGGCTATGCACCCAAGGTCAGCTATTTGGAAGAAGTTTTGAGGACCAGTCCCAGAATGGAGGCAAAACTGATTGGATATGATGAAACACCCATAACTATTGCTGCTCCTTGTGACACTGGGCTTGAGAACTTGAATGTCCAAGAACCTTTTGGCAGCCCTAAAATTCAATCAATCAGTAAAATGAGCAATAATTGGCCTCTAAACTGCTTGGCTGGTAGCGAAACCACTCCACCTCCATTAGACTTCCACAGTCCAACCATTGCAGCAGATAGTGGATCTCACACTGACTTGCAGACAACAGGTTTGTCCTAGTTATTGTACTTTGCAGGGTATCAAGATGGAGTGATTCTCATGTTTATTCTGAAATAATCTGTCAGGTGGTGAATCACTCCATAAATCAGCAAGATCACGGTTGTATGAAATTTGTGCTGCTAACTGTTGGAAATCCCCTGTATTTGAATGCTGTTGCGAGGAAGGACCAAGCCATATGAAGTAGTAAGTCTATGACCTCTTTTGGTAATTGTTGACCTGCTAAGACAAATTCTCTTGTTATAGTTATTCATCCCCCACATCCCTCCATTGCAAAGCCTGGTTTTAAGAAAGCAATTTTCCTTTTTCCCCGTTTGGGAAAAACGCACCGTTGTTTTATATGCTGAATCGATATGTTTGCAGTTTTACTTACACGGTCATGATCGAAATAGAAGCAGAAGCAGATGCTATTTTGGAGTGTGTTGGGACACCGCAGATGAAAAAGAAAGCCGCTGCAGAGAATGCAGCAGAAGGGGCACTGTGGTACCTAGAACATGAAGGCTACTTGTACTAACCAAAACACCAATAACAATAACACAACAGTTTAGGGGAATTCTAACCAACAGACCGATCTTTGTTCATTAGTAAAATCAGTGCAGGAGGCCGAGTACCAAAACAAGCTAGAGATGCTGTATAATGGTCTGGAAACTGAAATGACATAGATGATGAATCTGCAACCTACAGGAGTTAGCTACCCAAGTCAGTTGTATTGGTTAAGAAGATCGCTGTACGAATGAAACCCTGACAAATGATATGAAGGGGGAGCACACATGTAGAATCTGTTTAGGTTAATTGAATGTATGCCAACGTTGCAATGTCGATTGATTGTGTTGCAGAGTTGGAAATGTAAAACCAACTGGTATGTTTTTTTGGTGTTAGTGGAGGCATGGCCAAATCACATTCCATGTACAAAAAGGAAAACAATGTCGTCCAATGTAACAAGAAGAGAAAGTTGGATTTTAAGATATCATGTAAAATGTGTACCTGGAAAAGCAGATACCAATGGACAGGAATTGAGAGCTGCTAATGTAGCAGCGCATT
>STGP01007163.1:8900-18958 GCA_004918865.1 Caryocar brasiliense | reverse complement strand
ATGTGATACGTATATGATGTGTCCAATCAATAGCAATAACGGCAGTCAATTATGTGTGAGGTGGGGCAATAATTGATTGAAAGGCGAGGATTTAGCTGTGGACTCTCTTAGGACAGTGACGCGCAAGGGCACCCCACCATTAATAGGAACCCTCCCCAATATCCATGATCTCGGTAAACTTTTTAAAGGCGATCGGTTACATGGCATGTACAAAAACGTGGGTGGGTTCCACACTACTGCGTCAGAGGCTAGAGACAGTGAAATTTGCATAGACGTAATACAGGAGAGAGCACGGAAGAGGACGCAGGACAGCCCGAAAGCTAACACCATAAAAGATCATAATAATATTTATCCAATCTAAGACATTCTTGAATCCTAGCTAGACTCGGAACTAGGGACCCTCTCATGCCGAGGACCTTTAACCAATTACAGAAGGTTTTGAGTAAATCACTCCGAGACTGACCTATCTGTTAGTAGATGAGTATCCCGTTTATGGTCCAAATCAATAGACGAATTCTTACAACGAAGCGAAAATACGCCTTAATGAGAGTAGGCTAAGGTCCTAATTACTGAAGATCAGGGAGGTGGATTCTTCTTTTGCATCTTCGCAGCAAAGACAGCAGCCTCTAAACATCCAGAGAACTGGGTTACAAAATTCATGAAAGTGAATCAAGTGTCTCCAATATATTATTGACTAGGCATCATTATTACTAGAGACAAAGGGCTATTATATGCACAACCGCAAATAAGGAATACAATGTTGGCAGGAAATAATTTATGGGGTAGGCCAGGGCCACAGAATCTCCATCAGCGTTAGCACAGGAGAGAAGCATTAGATATGCACGTTACGTTAGCCAAAAAAGCAGAGAAGTAAAAGTTGGAAGATGAAAATGGCAGGAAAAAAGGAACGGACAAGTGAAAAATTGAGTTGGATTCAGAGTGCCGAAAAAAGCTCATTTACTCGAGTTAGTGTCCGTGAACATGGGAAGAACATGGAGGAGGCGACGTCCACCATTCATGGCTAAATTAAAAAACTCATTCACTTTTGTTGACCATGTGAGCATCAGCTCTTTCAACTACAAAATTAACAAGAGCACAGCAGTTGATCACCGGAACATTCGGAACCCATATGAAACAGATGGCTAAATTATGCTCTTACAAAATGTTCATCGTTCACAGGAATTGAAGATGTCAAATGGGCTGGACCCATTGCCACAATCTTCTAAGGCACCCGCTAGGTAAGGTAAAGTGGTTGATTTAGGGGCTAACGTTGGAGTTGGTTTGGGTCAAAATGGGCTCATCATTTTCCAAAGCCCAAGCCTTCCAATGGTTAAGAGCCAGACCATGGATTGGCTCGGTGCAAGAGCTCCTGGGACACGTCCTTCACTAATTATTTAGCCACCCACCATACCAAAATCCAATGAAGAAATAATTACACCGAACCATTGTACTACGAAAGGAAGGACTTATTAAATGTCCAAAATGGGGTTTCCTTCTGATGGAAGTGACTGCTCACCTTAAGACATTTAATTCCTTGATGGACACAAACCAGTTGCCTTTGGATTGTTTGGTTTGCATGCACGCCAATCACTAAACAACATTTGATTTGCGTACATTACTTAAATTCTTCGTTTGGTCTAATCTTCTTCTTCTTCTTTTTGTTTATGTATTTCATCCTCTCGCTAAATATCAGCCTAAAACTAAATCGGCTTTCAAAATTCAAACAAATATTTTTTTTTGGAAACCAACTAACATCTAAAATTGATCTTATTAACCGAATTCAAATTCTAAATAAAATAAATTTTCTTAAATTATAAATAAAATAATTTTTTTAAAATTATATTAAATTCTAATTAATCGATTCAAATTTTAAATAATAAAAAATTTTAATATTTTTTTATTTATAAAATTATATCTTTTTTTTTTTTTGAGTTGTTTTGGAAGACGTAATTTCTTTTTAGATTTTTGGCAAATATATAAGTTTTTATTCTGGTTATTATTTTGGTTGATGATAAATATTTTATGGGATATTAAGTGATAAAGAGACTTTTAAGTGGAGCATAATCTAAATAAAAATTAATTTTAAAAAAATAGCCAAAACATTTATAAGATCACACCAACGTGGCAGTGGCACTTTGAACAAAATTAAAGTATTTCACTTTCAATAGAATCTAGGCGGACCAGAAGACCACTTTCACTTTCCTTAGTGCTGTTAGTTGTCTTGTTTTTTGGCCGATTCCTTCTTTTGCCTCCTTCCAGGACTGATGAACTGTGGACTGAACTGAGCTGAACTGAACTGAACGGGCTGTGGACACTCTTAACATTTAACAATTCTGAAATTTCCTGAAAAACCAACATCTATTTATTTTTTGGTTTTTGCGTTTTGTTTTTTTAGTTGCCTGTTCAGTTTCTATTTCAATCCAAAGATTTTCAGGGCTGTCTTGTATTAAATAGCCCCAAATATTCTGATTCCAACTATGATTCGCTTTCCCTTTTTGCCTCTCTCTCTGCAGAACACGAATTTCTGAAAAAGTAGTCAACTTTTTTCGTTCTCACCTGCTGTCTTCCAACCGAAGTTCTTGTCTTTTTTCTTTTTTTTTTCTCTGGGGTCTGTTTGTTTGGTGAGAAAATACTCAAGGAAAGAGGAAGTCTGGATTTTTCAGCTGTTCAGTATGGGATTTGTGAAGCTTGGAGTGTTCTTCGGTTTGGTGGTGGTGGCTTTCGCGGCTTCGTTTTCTGCTTGTTTGACTGATCCTCGTGATGGTAAAGCTTTGAACTTTTTTACCTTGTTTCTTAAACCTTTTTGTGGGTTGAAGATTTCTATTTTGTGCTTTACTGGTTTCATTACTTTTAGTCTTAACCAATGAAAGTGTTTGTAGGTCTCATTATTTATGTTGATGCTTGGCAGTTTCGGCAATGAATAGCTTGTGTCTTTCTCTGAACTTCCCTCCTTTGAGAGGATGGCAGCCAATTGGAGGCGACCCTTGTGGAGAGGAGTGGGAAGGGGTCAGTTGTGTATTCTCTAACATAACGGCAATGTATGCGCCTTCTCCTTTTCTTGTTTGTTGTCTTGTTTGATAAGAATTTCGTCACTTAAAATGAATTCTACGTTTACAGAAACCTAAATGACAAGGATTTGGTAGGAACCTTGACCAATGACTTGGGCCTCTTTCCATCTATCATAGAAATGTAAGTTGGATTTTCATAAATTCACGAGTCATGTGCATGGAATTGCCAATCAAATTTTTACAAACTAAAATATGTCAATCACGTTATGCATGTTTCATTACTTATTTTTCTCATTCCTGGCCTCCAGCTCGAGTAGCCATTGATAAGCATAACATGGGGCAATTTGAACATTGTTATTCTTGAGCAAGTAGAGAGGGTAAATGCCTAGTAATGTGTCACATGTGTTATTGTCTTCTAGAATGGAAGTCCTTAAAATTCTTTATGTGAAGATATTGTGTTTCATTCGGCTTGTGCTGATGCAGAGATCTCAGCAAAAATCATATTGGAGGAGCTGTTCCATCCAATTTACCACTTACTATCAGGAGCCTGTATGTAAACCTCAACTTGCTCATGTTGGTAGTTTGGCAAAATGATTCAAGAAACTATTTCTAGTAACGATATTCAAGAATGTTTCTTTCTCTACTTATTACATGCATGTTTCTCTTACGTGATTCTGTTGCTTCTTTTTCATGTTTCAGCTCTCTTGCCGGGAATGAGTTCAATGGAAGCATCCCGGATACTTTGTCCTCATTTACTCAATTGTTGCAGTTGTAAGTGAAAATCAAAACCTTCTGTCTTAGTTTTCCCATAACCCATAATATATGATTCTTTTACAATCTGTGTCTTCATTTGAAATCCAGCTTTTTATTCTTCTCAGGTCATTGAACAATAATAAACTAAGTGGAGAAATACCAGATGCCTTTTTGCAAATGACTTTGTTGACAAATTTGTATGCTGTTGTGGTTAATCACCTAGTTATTCTACTTTACTTTTTGAAAAACTTCACATTTTGTTAGTAATCATTTGGAATGGTTCAGGGATCTGTCAGATAATGATTTGAGTGGTCCACTGCCCCCCTCAATGGGAAATTTATTATCTCTTAACTTATTGTAAGGATCTGAAACAATATTATTTGAGACTAAATTTGTGATGCATCAATATTTATGGAATGTTACATATTGTCTTGTCTTTGCAGATATTTACAGAACAATAAGCTTGTTGGCATCCTTGATGTACTTGAAAATCTTCCTCTTAGGCATCTGTAACTTTCTCGCCACCTTTTCTAATTGCTGTCTTCCTTTTTAGTATATCTCCATTTCTTGATGTTTTAATTATCTTTTTTTTTTTTCCTTCTCTCCAAGTTTCACCTTTTTGGGGAACATTTAGTTCATTTAATGCGCTGCCCTTGACAATTGCTACATTGTTGATTCTTTCTGCACAGGAACATAGAGAACAATCTATTTTCTGGGCCCATACCTGCGCAACTATTGAATATTCCTGATTTCAGGTGAAGCCATAGTGTGCTCTCCTTTCGGTTGTATCATTATTTAAATTTATGATACTGCTGAATATGTGAGAACATTTACTTGGGAGAAATTGTACAATTTTCAAGCCACAGCATCTGGACATGGGAAGCATTTCCGAATTATGCTCAGACTGTACTGACGTCATAATCTGGCTTGATTCGCACTATGTATAGCTTTTAAATATTTTTTTAGGTTGTTTAGCATGCCTATGACTGATTTTCTTGCCAATGCCTTTGCTAGATCTTTCCGATGTACATTCTCTCCACATGCTTCCCTTTTTAACTCTGGCTTGTACTTTGCAGAAAGGATGGAAATCCATTCAATACATCCATTCTTTCTCCCCCTCCATCTCCTCCTCCTCGTCCTCCTCCTCTGGTTGCATTTCCTCCATTTGTAGCTATACCGCCATCTTCAGATGAACCAGGGAAATCTGCACATGGACCTGCTCCATTAGAAACAACAAACTCAGTAAAAAATGCAAAGCCAAAGGAGTTTTTCGCGACTACGAAGGTTTTTTTGATTGCTGCCTCATTAGTGGTCCTAATTATTGTATTGGGACTCTGTCTTTGTATGTCAACTTGCTGCAAAAGAAGACGATGGGAGGGATGTACTGAGAGCCAGAACTTGGGTGCATCTGTTGGCCACACAGAGAAGCCTGCCAGCAATTCTTTTGTCCGACGAAATAATCAAAAGGAGAAAGGTACTATATATCATGTTCTAGCCTTTTGTTGAAGCTTGATAATTGTTTTAAAGTCTTTCAAGATTTCATTTCTGTTGATAAATGGCTGTTTTTGTAGTTTTGGAAGAGTCAACTGTAAAATTCCCAGATCATGTTGTACAAGATAACAGAAGAACACGTTCCAAGCCAAACGGCCAAGAAGACATAAATCTAAAGAGAATGGCATCGCATGCAAGTCATAAGCCCGATCACGAGATAGACACAATGGGCATCAGTGTAAATTTTTCGCCATCGCAGGCACCAAAGCCACGTCGGCAATCCCTTCCTATTTATAATGTCTTTGAGAATCCAACTGTGCCTGCAGAAGTGTATTCACAAAGTTTGCACTCCCAGCATTCTCTGAGGGTTTTTACCATTGCAGCGCTTCAGCAATGCACAAATAGCTTTTCAGAAGGAAATCTTCTTGGAGAGGGCATGCTTGGCAATGTTTATAGGGCTGAGCTTCCCGATGGAAAGGTATAAAATGGCCTGTACAGGGAGGAGTTGTACTTCTTTTTTATCTCATGGTCGGCAAACTATTTGTGTTTTGCACATTATGATTCAGAATCTAATTTTGGACTTCTCTGTTTTGTCTTCTTCTTTTTCCTCTATTTTCTAATAGGTGTTGGCAGTCAAGAAACTAATTTCGACAGCTTCCCGGCAACATACTAATGAGGAATTCCTTCAACTCGTTTCTGATATCTCTAAAATTCGACATGATAATATTGTCAACCTTGTGGGTTACTGTAATGAGCATGGCCAACGGCTACTTGTTTATGAGTATTGTGCAAATGGGACGCTTCATGACGCACTGCATGTAGATGATGGGATGCATAAAAATTTTTCATGGAACGAACGAATCAGACTGGCACTTGGAGCTGCTAGAGCTCTACTGTAAGTAGTGAATTAAACCTGGCAAACCTTAAACCTTTGTTGTGACTCATGTAGTCAGGCACTTGGTCAAAATGCGTTCTAATTGTAGGTCAATGGGTTGTTTTGTGCGGACAGAGTTTGGTTATATGACATTCTTGGTGTGCTTTGCATGTTTATATGCAAAGGTTGCACACAATGTCTTCAGTCATTAGTTAACCCGAGCATCTTTCTCCTTTTCTTTTCTCAAAGGCATCTGCATGAGGTCTGTGAGCCACCTATTGAGCACCAGAATTTTAGATCTGTCAATATTCTCCTCGACGAGAAGTTTGCAGCACGCGTTTCAGACTGTGGTTTGGCTCCTCTAAAATCATCTGTTTTAGGAAATCAGGTAAATCTGTTGGTCTATAGTCTAAGGATCTAGGTCTGAACTTTTGCTAGTAAAACCATTGTTAATGTCATAAATGCATGTTAGTTCTCATCAGGCACTTTTATGGTTCCTGGGGTGGGGATTGTGTTCAATAGACTGGTAGGGAAATGATTTTCTTGCTATTTGGACTGAAACTATCTTTGAGTTTCTATAATAAGTATGCTTAGTTACTTAATATATATGAGACGCAATTATATCAATCACCTGTTTATGAAATGTCCACTTTTTGCTTGGAAGTTTCTCTCGTGATTAATTAATACTGATATTGTTGCACATTCTTTTCAGCTAATGGAACGGGGTTATAGTGCTCCGGAGTTTGAATTGGGAATTTATACATGCAAAAGTGATATATATAGTTTTGGGGTTGTGATGCTAGAACTCCTCACTGGCAGGAAGGTCTTCGACAGGTAAGTGAGCACTTGAAAGAGAATAATTTTTGCAAGATCTTTAATTGTTGATTCTTACGACCAACTGAAGTACATCCATTTATTGTATATGTAAGCTAACATTTTGCTGTTATTGCGACTCATATCTAGTTCACGTAGTCGATGGGAGCAATCTCTCGTAAGATGGGCGGTACCTCAGCTTCACGATATTGATGCACTATCTAGGATGGTTGATCCTACCCTAAATGGAGCATATACAGCCAAGTCGTTATCTCGTTTTGCAGATATAATATTCAAATGTGTCCAGGCAAGTTACTCTCACGTTTTTATGTGATAGTGGATCGTGGGTTTTGTAGCATTTTTTCAATTGATTCAAGTCTTTCATACGTCCAACCTAGTTGCTTTTGTTGGATTAACCGTGAATGACATTTTGCATTGCTTATCGGAATGGCGAAGTGACCTTGTGTCCAGTTTTCTTTTCCCTCTTTCTCTGCAGTGGGAGCCAGAATTCAGGCCACCAATATCTGAAGTTGTCCAGGACCTTCT
This sequence comes from Caryocar brasiliense, assembly GCA_004918865.1. NCBI lineage: Eukaryota > Viridiplantae > Streptophyta > Magnoliopsida > Malpighiales > Caryocaraceae > Caryocar > Caryocar brasiliense. The sequence continues at coordinate 11,473 of STGP01007163.1, read as the reverse complement.
ACACATGATTTAGAGCAGGATCTTGAGCTCTTAAATTCTGGAAACACTTGAGAACATATAGGCTCAGCAGCACAACTTAGGTCAATAGTAGCAGAACATACATGTTTTGTATGCAGGCTTATCTGGATGGGATTTGGGACGTAACTATTTTTTTATTTACCAGGGCTTACATGTTCATTGTTCTTACTGTGCATAGGAGGGGTGTTTCATAATCAACATCATCATTATTTTGTGTGCATATTACCTGCTGATGCACATTATTCAATGTCTTGATGCCAACAATACTGTGTATAATTTTGGTGGAGATCTAGTTATGCTGGCTGCTTTGGTTTGATGTGTTAAAATATGTTTGTCATTTTCTATAAACTTGTTCTATGAACAGGAGTACTTAACTAGACTGTGCATTAACAAAAAATATAATAAAAAAGTCTTGGATTTTATAGGATAGAATATGGAGTCAGCCTGAGATGTCGGCTACCTCCCTGGCAGTCAAAACACTTTTCTTTTCTTTTGTTTAAGTTGCAAATCTGTGTCCAAACAAAAGGCCCTAACGTGACAGCAATTTAGCAGTTCAATGCCACCGACGTGCATAAATTGCTAGAAAAAGGTGCAGAATACTATAAGCTCCACTCCTGTTCGGATAAAAAATTATAAGCCCCGCTCCATCAATCTTAAATGGGTGCTAAATGTTCCACCTCATCTTTTTTCCAAATCTTCTTGGATTGATGGTGAAGCACGCAAGGCATGTGACTGGAAAATGACATTCCTATGCTGAGAAGACTCATCATTCATGGGATTTGTCTGCTTATAATTCCAGTTTTATATCACATCTTGTTTTCCAATTTGAGTTGATTAAATTTCTACTAGATGTTACAAGCATTCAATTTGATTTGGACATGCACGTTCAAGTTGAATCAATCAAGTGCGTACAATTCTTGAAGAAGGAAAAATTGGAATGGTATGGTAATGAATGCCCAATGTGACCAAGACCTCGTCAAGTCAGTGCGACAGTGAAGGGTTTCTGCACACCGTGACAAGGTTCACACCGTCACCATAACATCCCTGTGTCACGGCCAGACTTAAGAAAAAGGAGATTTCTTATATGAATTCAGACTACGATGAACTTTGTATTTATTTTTTTCTCTTGTTTTCTCGTTGCAAGAAGTTGAACATTACTAAACATATCCAATAACCTCTGCTGTAATAGATGCCGCAGATGCACAGATCCATATGTGCTTAGGATCCTTCAAAGATCTCGAGTAAAGTGCATGACATCCTCTCTCTCTCTTTCTCTCTCTCGCGTAAAGTCCTGTTAGCTTTTGGATTTTGGCCCCCACCTCACAGAGTTTCTGGCTCTCGGGAAATAGGGACGTATGTTATGGTTCACATGCGCAAATGGGGACAATGTGATCATTTGTGGAAATGTGTTTTGCTATTTCTCTGCAGCCCGGGAATACACTTGTTTCTCAGGAAAAAGGAAAAGAAATAAAAAAGAACGAGAAAAAAGAAAATCCAATTGTTTCCTGCAAACCAACCCCACCTCTCCTTAAAAGGGTTTGGATCCCGCCCTTTTTATATATAACATTGATGATACGATGCCTTTCCTTTGCGTTCATTCTCTCCCCAATTTGACCTTTTGACCCATCTGCTTTCACTGTTCCCCTTTCTCCACTCCATTTCAGGTCATGAGAAAGTTGTCCGGCTTCACCTCCCGTTACTTATAATTGGCTAGTTAATACAGCCTTTTTATGACATGGATTACACTAATTTCATTTCTGATCTCATCTAACATTGGAATCAATGGAATCCAAGTCCCTTACGGATTCATAAATGCTAGTCTCATATTCACACTGTTGTAAGATGCGTTTGGACTGATGCTCCAATAGGGAGTTGGGGAGCCAAAAGTAGACAAAAGGAATAATAATAATAAAAACATGGGAAGCACTTGGGGTCATGTTTTATGGTAACTAGTGTTCATTAGACTGACATTGTTTCCTCTTTTAGCATCCACTTTGCTATCCATGACCAAGTTCATCCGAAGTCTATAGCCCTGTTTGGTTTATTACAGCTGGCTGTCATTTTAGCTGTTAAGTGTATTTTAGCTGTATTTTTCTTTCTTTTTTTTTAAGAATTCATTTACCGAATAATTTTAGAATTTATATTTAAAAGTGAAAATACTTAGAAAGGAGATGTTGCAATTGCAATTTGCAACAAAGTCCCAACTTTCAAGTAATTGAACCTGGAAGCAAAATGGATGTTTCAACAATCTTCATCCAAGTATCACTTTAGATTGTCAAGATTTTGTTAAGAAAATGTCAAAAACAACCAAAAATCCTTGAAACTACATTTCTAAGCAAGTACACTGTAACATTGAGAAGATGCTCAATCACCCCCAAAATACCAGACAACAGAAAATTTAAAATTAATTTTTTCAAAAAAATATACAGAAAAAAGCTTATTTTTTAAGGAAGCTTTTTTGCTGCCTTGGTTTGATACAAGCCCTTTTCCATGTCTTAAAAAACCCACGTCGACGAAAACCTCCTCCATAAATTTTAAACATCCGCAGGTTGGTA
>STGP01007045.1:6258-20532 GCA_004918865.1 Caryocar brasiliense | reverse complement strand
TTTCTCAATCTCCGCCGACGCTCCCGCCGGAAATGACGCCGCGCCCGTTTCCTCCGCTCCTTGGTGGAGGAGATCCTTGGCCACCTTCACTCGAACGTAACTCAAAGCTCTCTTCGCTTACATCCATAAGCCTCTTGTGCTGGAAGTCGTTTCCTTTACTTTTCGAGCTGCTTTTCATATTTGGTTTTCCTTTTTTAGTGATTTCTTTTCCATTTTTTCTTTCACCGTTTTCGTTGGAGAGTGATTTAAGGTCGACCCATTTGCTTGAAATGTGGGAATGTGTTGTCTTTTCTCTTATTTCTTGCTTGTGGACGCAGTACAGCGACGAGCAGCCGTATAGAAAAATAGGAACTTTTTTTCTCGTATGGATTAGATTTTACAGAATAAGAAGTATCGACTTTTATGTGGTGACTTGAATTTGGTTTCTTAGTTGTGTTACCTTTTTGTCCTCTGGCAGAAAACCTCATGTGAATGTGGGAACTATTGGACATGTTGATCACGGGAAGACTACTCTGACTGCAGCTATTACAAAGGTGTGACTCTCATTGATGCATTCAGTTTCTTATCACCTACATCATTTCCGTTCCTGTTGATTTTAGCTGTATAAATTGCAGATTAATTCAACTAGATGAGTTTTGTATGACTGGAATTTTCGTTTGCTTATCCAAGTACTTGAATTTTACGCATAGGTGTTAGCGGAAGAAGGTAAGGCCAAGGCTGTTGCTTTTGACGAAATTGACAAGGCCCCCGAGGAGAAAAAGAGAGGAATTACAATTGCAACGGTGTGTATGTTGTTCCCATGTCCAGGTTTAGATTATCTTGTACTCCATCTCACCATTTCTGTTTCTATATTAAACAAATATTGCTTGGGATGGTTTAAATTGATATGCAGGCTCATGTGGAGTATGAAACTGCCAAGCGTCACTATGCCCATGTGGACTGCCCTGGACATGCTGACTATGTGAAAGTAAGCCATGAATTTCAGTTTCAGCCCAAATCATTGATGCATACTTTTGGGAGTCTTTGGCTGCATAACATGCTAAGGCTGATCTGATTTATGAGTTCCACAAAGAAGGAAAGATGCTTAAAGTTCTGCTAATGTGTGGCAAAAACAGTGGACCTTTAAAAAGCAGAATCCTGATCTCAGTTCTATAGATCTTATATCTCTACAGTAAACTTCTTGACTAGAATAATGGGCATGGCTGCATGGAAATACTGGCTATTAAGTTATCCATTTGAAATGTGGGTAAAAATGGGTAAATTGATGGTGAATGTTGCTCGTTTTAAAAAGCATTGTCAGAGACTCTCATAGTTTGCTAATATGTGCAATCAATTGTAGAACATGATTACTGGAGCTGCCCAAATGGACGGTGGAATTCTGGTTGTGTCGGCCCCTGATGGGCCTATGCCACAGACAAAGGAACATATTCTGCTTGCTCGCCAAGTGAGTATCTTACTGTTGGGAGCTTCTAAAGCATATTTAGCTGCACTCCCTTTTCTCTTGCCTAGAGCCTATGGTGTTTTAACTCTTCAATGCATTGAACAGGTCGGAGTGCCATCGCTTGTTTGTTTCTTAAATAAAGTCGATGCCGTTGATGATCCTGAGTTATTAGAGCTTGTGGAAATGGAGCTCCGAGGTAAGATGACATTTTAGATTACTGTATTCATGATACTGATTCTTGCTTCCGTATTAGCACTGTTTGCTGCAAGTTCACATGATTAATTTTCTGGCAGAACTTCTTAGTTTCTACAAGTTTCCTGGAGATGAAATTCCTATCATTCGAGGATCAGCATTGTCTGCATTACAGGGTACAAATGAAGAAATAGGCAAAAAGGCCATTCTAAAGCTAATGGATGCAGTGGATGAGTACATTCCTGACCCGGTGCGCCAACTTGACAAACCTTTCCTAATGCCAATTGAAGATGTTTTCTCCATTCAGGTAAAAAGAGACATCCAGCTTGCTTTTGCAGAGTATTCCTTTGAAAGAATCCAACTGCACGTGTTCAAAGACCTTTCTGTAGTTCTTTTCTTCATGTGGATTATCATGCTCCTTTAAATTTTTACTGAAGGATGTATTTCCTTTACTGCTCAATGATCTTGGATTTTCTTTCAATCAAATGCCAAGAGCGGACAAAAGGCTGGCTCTCTGGAGTTAATGTCTGTAAATAACTCTGTTTTGGGTTTTCGTTACTGAAGGGGCGTGGAACTGTTGCAACTGGACGTGTTGAACAAGGAACGATCAAAGTCGGTGAAGAAGTTGAAATTTTGGGGTTAATGCAGGTAACTTTTTTGTGGACTGCTCTCTTGCTTTGTCACTATCACCTTTCTTCAACTTTTTTCTCCTTTTCTCTGTGCTGCTTCTGAAACATCTTTTTTCAACTGATTCCATAATCTGATAATTTGCTATACAATTTATTATTGCACCGAAACTGGTAGTAATTGATTTATTTGTGTGTGTTTATGGTATACTTGCTACTAACAGCAAGCTCTTTTCTGTAGGGTGCTCCTTTAAAATCTACAGTAACTGGAGTTGAGATGTTCAAGAAAATCTTAGATCAGGGACAAGTAAGTTAACTGCATTAACATTCTGTAGGGTATTTTGGCTGCTTGACATCAATTATTAACTCTTTGAGTTTAAATATTAACCAGGCTGGAGACAATGTGGGTCTTCTCCTACGTGGCTTGAAAAGGGACGATGTGCAACGAGGACAGGTAAGCAGCAACGAGAGAGTTAGATAATAGCTGTTCTGCGAATGACTGATTCTGTTGTTGAGATCCATTTTCTTGAATAAGAAACCTTATCAATCCTTGTGGTTTTTACCCATAACTTCTAATGTTCCACTAGATCTGAAGAAGTAAAACTAGAATGCTATCTTCTTCCCCTTTTTTTTTTCATTTTTTGAACTCTGTTGTGATTATGCATGGAAAAGATTGAAAGGATCTTGGAATTATGGCATATTTTCTATGCTGAATCATATGAGGAAAAAAGAAAAATAGCTTCTGGCCCAGAAATTAAGATGGACCTTGAAAGAATGTACTTATTAATCTCATGTTGTTCAGGTGATTGCCAAGCCCGGAACCTTGAAAACATACAAGAGATTTGAGGCGGAGATATATGTCCTTACAAAGGAAGAAGGTGGGCGTCATACAGCTTTCTTCTCAAACTACAGGCCTCAATTTTACATGAGGACTGCTGATATCACTGGGAAAGTGGAGTTGCCTGAAAATGTTAAGATGGTTATGCCTGGGGACAATGTAACTGCAACTTTTGAGTTGATCTCAGCCGTTCCCCTTGAAGCAGGTGTGTATAAATAAAACATCTTCGCGAGTCTTAAATGGAAAACATATGATATTGTCATGGTTTTTTTTAATTTCTCTTTGAGAATGGATATTGTCATAGTTTCTGTTATACAAACATATGTCTTCATTTCTTTGCATTAATTTATGTTTCCTTTTTGGCATACCAGGACAAAGATTTGCCTTGAGGGAAGGAGGGAGAACAGTGGGAGCAGGTGTGGTCTCAAAAGTAATTAGCTAAGTTGTTGCGCTGCTGGATCCTGCATAAATTTTCTCTGTTTTGATCACGGAAAAGCAGGGTCGGTAAGAAGACTCAATTATTGTTTGATGCAAAAGATACAACTTGCGTTAATTTCTTACATCATCTTGTTCTAGGCATCAGAGATGTTATTAGTGATCTTAAATTGAGTTAATTTAAAGGGGTGATTGTCATCAATCCTTCTTTTACAGGGCGCATTGATCAGCGAGAGTGGATCCTTTTCTTTCTTTCATTTTTGCCCTATTTCTGCACTATTTTACAATAAACTATTTCATTAAATAGTACTAAAGCTGGAGTAAATAAATTGTGTTTTGTCACTGCCTTAAAAAAAATTCTTGTTTTGTATTTATACTGTTATGCATTTGGGCTACAGAACTAGGTGTTTAAATTACTTGCCAAATTGCTGCTGAAAGTTTACTCACTGTTATTTCATGGCATCTGATGTTTCAAGAAATGTACAAGATCTTGTACTGGTTTTATTTGCGGGTTTGCTTGAAATGCTAATGAATTAATTGCCCTGGTGAATGGGTGGGGGACCAAGTTTCACTGCAACGTGCAAGCTCCTTCACTGGCTCCAATGTCCCATCCATTTTAGCTGAATCATGAGTGTATTTGGGTATCTCAATATTGATGCATCGAAATTTTTATGATAACTTGCAACTACTACTTTTTTTTTCTCGCTAAAGCTGGAATGAATTTCTGTAACAGTTTGATAGTTTTACAGTTAAACTACCTATAGTCCCTTTTTCATTCTTGTTTGTATCGTTGTGGTAACTTGATGGTGGCTGGCTGAAACTGTCTGATGAGGTTGTTACCTAAATGATTTGGGTTTCACGATCAGCTCCTGTGTTTACAACACAAAAATTTCCCGCGAAAATTTGTCCAGTTGATATGTCTCAAAGCTTCTCTATTATTATTTTTCTGGACACAGCAGTTCAACGTATCTAGAAGTCAGTGAGAATTTCTGATACCTTTTAACGTGTAAATCCTGATTAGTGCCAAACTATTCAATGGAGTTGGGGTGGTTCACAAACCTACAGGTATAAGACTTCGGAGTATCATACGAATGTAGAGCAACAAGGACAGCATTTCCATTCGCAAAATTGTACTGTATCTATGTTACAATATTTGTCTCAATTAATGCTCTCCAGTTCATTTACACACCAAATACGCAGACAACGAGAAAGAAAAAGTTGAGCGTTGATGCAACACAACTCAAGTTCATAACAAATCATGCTGAAAATGGGATGGCTGTGAACCTTTGCCACTCAGGCCAAAAGTCTCCCATCGCTGCCCTTATATCGCTTGAGCCTTACCCATTTCAGACACTCATACAAAAGCAATAAGCTTGAGTCTATCGAATCATCACTCAATATCATATGTCCACGGCATTTACAGTTTTCACCTGTCATTGTCAACCCAATCTTAGCATTTCAAAAGCATCGTTGTTATGCTTATGCAAGCCTCAGAACTGCAACAGCCATCAACGTTGCAGCTCTGAAGTATATCTCATTCAAACTTTTGTTCACACTAGTCATCACATCCTCATCCTTCATACCTTGCTTGCTTGCGTTCTTGCTGATTTGAACAATTGTGTCTCCCAGTCTATTCACTGCTGAAGAAAGCCAGACCAACCCGAATCCGAATCCGGTGCTTAGGAGTCTAGATGCACAGAAGGGTACCCTCCCGCAAGCTAATTTACAGATGACAGAGAAAAGAACAGCAATGCCAGTCCCAGCAATGCCAGTAGCGAACTGTGTCAAGAGCTCGGGAAGTTCAGGACCAGATTTCTTTAGTGACAGGAATGCTGTTTTCCCATTCTGCTTTTTGTCCATCATCAATGACAGGAGACACTCACATGCATGAAAATAATTCCTTTTGTAGAGGTCCCTCTCTCTATATCCTTTCTGGTTCTTCTTCTTTGATAATTGCTTGATCTTAATTTTCTCAGGACTGCAGAGGAGTAATCATACGTTAGATAGGAGTTGATAAGCAAGCCAGCATAGATAAAAAAGAGTTTTCCAATGACCAGGTTTACATATAAATGACAGCATAACCGTTACGAGATTACAAAATTACCGCCAAAATCCACACAAAATCAGAAAGTTAAGTACTATTGAAAACACATTTTTTCCACTCTATTGTTTGGCTTCTTTATATTTTTTTAGATGAATAGTTTGGAACCTTAGACTTGCCTTATTGCAAAAGAAAGTATTTGTTTTGAATTTGGGAACCCATTGTTCCAGTTATTCCTTTGAAAATGAAATTAACAAAGTGGGACAATATATCATACTTGTTTGCAAATTACAAATTTGTGCATCTATTCGTAGTTCTACGGAATCTAGCAGAGTTTCAAACTTCGATCCCACATTTTGTAGCCTAAAATCTTAAATTAATATTGTAAGAAGAAATAAGAAAAATAATGACAATCTGTTGAAAGATTTTAAGAGTTATGGCAAGAAATTGGTAAACAGAAGAAAGAGTTAAATTAAGTTTATTATCGTAGGTTAGATACCTTTTCAAAGGTGCAGTTGCCACATCTTTGACATCCAAAGATGACCTTAAAAGGGTAGTAGCCTGTACTTCGCTGGTGTCAATCCTGTTCAATGAAAACATCACAGAAGGAGGAACTTTAGTAATGACCTTCACACCAGCAAACTTTACTTGATGCAAATAAGTTGCTTCAAATTGAATTTTAGCAACTTTCAACAGAAAAATGTCCTCCACAAACTAAAACAGTTCTGTGTGTTTTTAGTTCCGTTATCATACCTGCTAAAGTGGGGAACAAGCAATGGCTTCCCACTCCCCTTAATTGAGTTATTTGATAAATAAAACTCAGCAACAATGTTGAGGATATCCTTGATCTCTGTCCCACTGGCACTCAACATAACTCGACCATCTGAATCAACTGTAATTTTTGAACAGCGGATCATATCACCTACGAAGTCCACTAGAGGCTTTGGACCACCATATTCACCACTTGGGTTAATAAGGGGAGTATGTTGCTGCCGGTGCACATCAAAGTTCATTGCTTGAAGCCCCATCAAGTCAGACAGTAATGATAGATCTAATTCACCTTTTTCTAAATCACTTGATCCAGACATAAGAAACTGCAAGATTTTCTCCTGTCTTGTGCATTGTTCAGCTATCCCAAAGCTGAAAAGAACAGAGTCTGGATGGGTGTCTGCTTGCAAAACAAAGATGCCTTTAAGCATATTTAAGCATATTGCAACAGTATAATGTATATTAGAGAACTAGAGTTCATAAAATACGCAGAAAGGAACTGATAGCACAATTGTGTCTTATCATTCTACCAACAGTCACACAAGATACACTAACAGCATCACTCGGCACAGCCTTCTACAACATTGGATTCTATCACATTATTGTCAATCACACACATTAGTCAGCAGCCAAATAGTCTACCCACGAAGTAGACAAATATGCTCTGTTAAGAGAAGTTAAGAGAACTTCAATTTGGCATTTGTATCAAATACCAAGCTCCATGCTTTACAAAGAAAAAAAGAGAGAAAAATGAAAGATAAACAGAAGGAACTTAACAACACATTTAAAACCTAGCCCATCAAACAGGGTAGTAAGCCACAGACCTTGGACATCGATGAGAACAGGCTTTCTAGCAGTTGAGTCAACGTGGCCAAAGTGGTTTGACTCGCAGAATCCATTCATAGGTCTCCATGCATCCTCGTGCTGATGCGGCTTCAAAGTACGGGAGTTCAATCTCATTCCCTGACTTAGCAAATAGGGCTGGTAATCCTGCAACAATCAAAGAATTAGCAGCTCTTAATGTTGACCAGAACAACATCAAGACGTACGACACCCATAACCAATTTTTCAATCATCAACAATAAATTAACTCTGATGTCTTAGGCCCCAAACCTACAAATTTGTGGCTCACGAAAACAAGACTTCTACCAGTGTACTTGGCGATAACCCTTACGATTAACAATAAAGTCCCTTTCCAAAAAGAAAACCCAATTGAACCACTAATTCATCTTTGTCAATACTGGACAGCATCATAAGTGTTTGATTCATCTTTGTTAACATAAATCCACGTAAAAACAACAAACTGAATCACTGAAACAATGAAGCAAGTATGGGGACCTTTTCTTCAACATGGAATTCTACCATCGAACATAAAATCTCAATCGACTGACTCAATTGAAGTTTCTGGAATTACACATAAACCACACAGAAACAAGATAAGCCAAGATCACCGAACGCATCAAAAGCAACAAAAGAACATGAACATGAAACAAACAAGAACCAAAAACAAAATCAGAAATCGTTGAAGGAAACCCACATCAGCAAACCTAACAAACCCAACGAAAAGCAGAGAAATTTAACCAAACATGAAAGAAAGCTTCAAACCCAGTACCTTGAGTTGGTGAAAGACAAGCCCAGGGCCAGGAGGATAGCCATGAGAAGCCATCAAATAAAGCTTAGCCATCATTTCCTTGTGAGAGACGAGAAGAGAAACCCAGTTTCAGAAATCCCAAGTTTCTGATCACATAAATCCCTCTTATCACAGTCACAGCACCACCATAAACTTATCCATCTATGGACCCCAAAACCCCAAAGATTCCCCCTCCCCCAATTGCTCCTCTTTACAAAATTATATGAACCCAAAACAAAAGAAGAAATTTAGATTTATGTGATCCATTTTTGTCTGTTTCTTCGGCGTTTTTTGGTGAATTCTTATTTTTTGGGGCCAAGGATGACTTAGGAATCCAAGTTGGGGACCCCTAACACGGACAACAGAATTGTCTGCTTCTGCTTTTATAGTTACTTCGGGTTTTTTCTAATGTGCCCGGTTTCACCCTTTCAAAAATGTTCCCCGTATATCTCGGCGAATCGTAGCAGTTTGTCGTTTGGGCTGCGCTCTCGGGCCCCTGTCGAGATAGTGTGGTGTTTGCTTTTATGTTGCAGTGTAGCGAGGAAGAGCTTCCCCAAAACAATCCTTGCGAGGGCCCTGCTGTGACTTCACTTTTACGTAAGAGGCCCAAATGTCAAGATTGTAATCGATCAAATGAAGGGCTTGACACTTGGAGAATGTGTGCATATGTATATATGTTGTGTCTTTCTTTGGCATTGATGTATTGGTTGCGAAATATGTTCAACTTCCATAAACAATTCCCAGATTCTTGGCAAAATATTTTCGCTTTCCAGTTTGAAATAAATGGAGGGCCTCCATTTCCTGACCACATCGGCTACTGCCAAAATTATCGAACTTTGTGAAGCTTCTCCTACTCAGAAACGCGAAAGCTGGTCGAGTATAACTCCGTGAAGCTTTTGAAGAGTTCCAATGGCACCTATTCCAGTATGTACTTTTCTTGTCCATCTTCTGATCAAAATTTCTTTCCATCGTAAAATTTCTTGCCCACTTTTCTTTCCAATATATGCGTCAAGTCAAGAGAGATGATTTGCCTTGGTTTTGTGAAATTTGCAGGTTAGCGTGCTGAAAGTGAATCTCCAATGTTGTGCAAAGTGTCCACTGAAAATAAAGGAAAATCTGAAGAAAATCAAGGGTATGTGGCTTTCCTAATTTTGCATCATAAAACGTCGTAGTCTAATTAGTTTTATTGGCATATCCCCTCTCCAGCTCGTTGTGAAAGTCAGGTTGTTCACGGATTCACAAAAAAATTATTTTTTAATAACAGGAATCCAATTCTAGTCGTGAATGAGCGGTCTGCTGACCTTTTTTCTTTTTTGTTTCTCCTGTTGTTGCCTAGGCGTGTACTATATCAGAATCGATACAAGAAGTGAGTTGGTATTAGTCTTAGGCGATGTGGATCCTCCTGTGCTCCAAACAACCATAACTTCAAGTACCGGGAAAGAGGCTGAGCTTCTGGTCTATGAAGAGGACCATATACAAGCCAAAGACAAAATTGACCAGCTCTTCAAGATCATTCAGAAAGATCAGCACATAAAAGATCCTCTTAAAGACAAGAAAACAGTTATAAGCAAAAGGGAATCGCCATGCTTCTTCCCTAAAAGCAAAGATGACGAGCCTGATCATGATCGTGATTGTGATGATGCGCCGCAGAGTAAGAAGGTCCATAAAGAGACATCGTCGGCCTATGGGAAGGAAAACAAACAAGAGCTATCCTGTTTTGACATGACAGTTTCCAAGCCTGAGACAGATTCTGTAAAGGGAAGTAACCCGGGTTGTTTCAGTTGGTATGGCGAACGTGATAATTTGAGTTTTCCAAGGTTCCCACTTGGCTATGAAAGGCCACCAGGGCACTTAAACTATCATCCAGACTTCCAACATGGATTGACACTGCCACCAGCGTGGCCATCTTTGCCACCGCAGCGGCAAATGATATTGCAAATTGGTGGCCAGACAGAACTGTCGAAGACCAACTCTCCATTCCATGCCTTCAGTGATGACAATGTTGACGCTTGCAGCATAATGTGAGTTGCTGCACAGTCAACTTGTTTCCATGCCTGTTTAGTTCCTTGTTGGATGATATAATTAGTCCCTTCAACGAATGTGCTCTCACCGTAGGGCAATGAATCGTAAGCTCAAGAAACAGGTAGCTGCTCAATGCACTGCTTAATATATATAACACAAGGATTTTTAAACCATTGTCTGTCAACTTGTTTCCATGCTTGTTTAGTTCCTTGTTGGATGATGAAGCAAGCCCAGATTATTGGATCTCTTGTGCACTCGCAAGAACTTCTGGTAGTAGTTATAGTCGATTAGTAGAAACTCGATCAGGCAACTTTGAGCGTCCACCAGAACATTTGACATCCTCAGTAAACCAGTCCAACATATTTTTATGTGCTTCTTCAGCAGACTTAACCATGAATCCATCTTCAGCCTGGTATCTAACAGACCATGCACGGGAAACCCCAGGAAAAATCTTGGCATAGCCATTAATCTTGACATTAATAATTTTAATCAGTCATTGTATCAAGTTGATGTGTATATAGTAACAGTGTGAAAAACAGACCACTTTTAATTAGTAAAATCCATGTATGCAATCTTGGACTACTTTATTTATGCTGCCAGATACCACACCCATTCTTGATACAGAAAATACAAATGCCTCACCAATTTATTCTAGCGAACCAAACTCAAATTATTGCCTCTTTTGCAACCATAGCTGCTTCTAGTAGTAGTAGTAATATATACATAGCCTGGGAATGGTAACTCCAGGAGGCAACTTCAAATGTCTACCAGCTCGTTTCATTTGACATGCTCAATAAACCAGTCCAACATATTTCCATGTGCTTCTTCAGCAGATTTAACCTCGATTTCATCTTCAGCCTTGTACCTCACAGACCATCCATGGGAAACCCCAGGAAAAATCTTGACATAGCTATTGATCTGTTGGATATATATGTATCAGCATCAGAGTGTAATTGAATGGATGCACATTATGACCTCCATGCAAATGCAACTAAGGTACTGTTCAAAAGAGAAGCTACAAATGTAATGCAGGAAAATGCACAAACTTAACACTAACATGGAGGATTGCTATTAGCAGGAAAATGGTACGTATCTGCATAAAGTAAAGACAGCAATACAATGTTCTCAAGGTCCAGAAAGGTTTTACCTCAGACTTGGTGGATAAAACATCCTCGAACTGTCTTAGGAGTTCGGGGGGAGACATGTGGTCATTTTCAGCTCCCAACACAGCAATTGGTGCCTTGATCTCTGAAAAAAAATAAAAAGGTCTGTGACCATAGCAAGCTCTAAATTCCCTCAATTTGGGAGTGTTACACTTTAGTCTAATAAGGAAAACCAATTCATAATTGTAAAGAAGATTAATGAACTATTAAGTCATTTTTTTATAGCAATCAGAGATATCTAAGTCAGTTTTTGCATACCGTGACTAAGTCACTTTTTTGGTCTGGTCTAAGACAAGTTATCCATGTTGGAATTAAAAAATTTACAAAAAATTACTTCCTTGCGTAGTAAGTCTACAATCTAATCATTATTATTATTATTTTACAATATTTGGGACGAAGATATGGTGAGATTCGAAGTTGAAAAGCCCTCAATTAAAGTTAGGCCTCTTAAACAGGAGATCAGAATGTCTTTTCCATCTAATCATTATTTTTTATAGCAAGAATAATAGTACCATTGGCTAGCTAGCAAGGGGCCATATTTTGGTGCATCTTAAATTTTAGCACCGGCAATGGGGTAAATCCTCTTTTTCTTAAGAATTTCCAGTAAAGTAGTTAATTTCTAGTGACTGCATTCATAGATTTATTGATCTTGCAAATATGGCCTTAAAAAATAATTTTGAACAGATAGTTCATACCCTTTATATCATCCACAGTGACAAAGGAAGGATGCAAAAGCACAGCAGCTTGTATGTAATCAGACTTTCCCAGCTCCACAACCACCTTAGCTGGAAAGACAGCAAAAAGTCAGAATTTCAGCGGAAATAAGTCATTCATGCTAGCTTTTGGTAACAGAACATGACATGGAATGGAATGGACAGAACAAAGCCTGATTTTCTGGAGAAAACAATTCTTTCATTTGCTTTTCTGCTTTTATATCAGTCACAAAAATTTAACTTCATAATAGTCAAAACAGCTTCCACCTAACACAAACATCTGTCTAGTAAATATCTGAAATACCAACATTAAGATACAGAATGATATCAAATGCTAGTTTGACAGCAAGGGCCTTGATCAATTCATCTTTGGCAACATGATTCTGAAGGCAGGAAAAAAAAACTCACCACCCCAGCAAAATCCCGCAGCTCCAATTGCAGATATGCCCTGGCTTCTCAAAGCAGCAATAACTGGTTTTGCATCTTCAAATCCTTTATCCTAATTAATTTTAAAAAGAAAAATCTAAAGCTTTAGGTGTCTAAATGGTTTTGATCAAATTGTTGCGCGAACAAGTTCAGACTGCACAAATTGACATGACTTTCATCGAGGTTGCGTAAATGAAAGCTTCAGAGTTGTTAATTCAGAAACAAACCATTCCATGAGACTTAATCCAGACTGGTAAAGGCTTCTCAGCATTTTCAGGTGAATAGGGCTCCCCATAAAAGAAATCAGGCACCACCACATAGAATCCAGCAGCTGCAACTTTGTCTGCGAGCTTCCTTAATTTGGGACATAAAATGGACTATCAGCCCTAATCATGAGCTCTGCATATCTAATCAAGAAAAGTACATACCTGAGGTTTGGTGCCTCATAACCTGTAAAGAAAGAATTTTTTTTAAAAGAAAGAAGTCATGGCAGTGGCAGAAAGAAGTATCCACGCAAAACAAGTGACTCAAAAATAAAGAAGTCGGCAAAATGGACGGACTGTGTCACAGAATGGATGAGTAAATGAGAAATAAGTTACCAAAATTTACCATAGATATCAGAGATGAGAAGGATGCAGCGGTTGGAATGAGAAGGGCCACTAACGTAGGACTTGAGGCCTCCAATTTCTACGACGGACCCCTTTCCTGAGCTTGAGCTCTGACCCGTCGGTGGGTTGTCACAGCACTGAGGACCTGACATTTTCACGCTTCAACACTCTCACAAACGAACAAACAAACTTACAGGAAGAGACCGACAAGAAGTAGCTGTATATATAAGAAGAGGATGAAGAAGCTGAGTTAATGGATGACACAAGTAGACTTGGATAAATTTATGGAGATTAAAGTGGGTAAAATTTTTGGAAAAAGACCTTTCATCTCTACTTATTAAAAAACTTTTCTCATAGGCAACCATATCCACTTTCCAATTGAAAAAAGGAGTAGGATTTTTTTTGTATAAATGAAATGGCGAAACTAATGGTCAACATTTTGGCCTTGGAAGTTGTCGGGTGGCATAAACAAAGTGGTCTTCTTCCTGCCACACACCTACTGGTAAAAGGAACAGAAGTCTCTGTCAAGATATTGTCATGCATCAAAGCAAAAAGAAATACGTCATCATGTTTGTATTTTACTTTAAGTAAATAAACAAAGGGATTTTACTCTTTATATTCTAATGTTAAAAGCAAAAAGAAATTAACATTTTACTCTTTGTATTCGAATATTCAGCTCAAAAGTTTTGACAGTTCGAATTCCAATGTAGTTCCCGACCAAGACAGATCTTGGGGTAAGTCACCCTCGCCTGTTTGATTGCGGATCGCCTTCTTCATCTAGTCTGCTGCCGTCTTACGTTGTTTGAGAAGTTCAGCTAGTCTAGTCTTACCTTAAATGGCATGGTTTCTTTATAATCCAAACATTGGAACATGATCTGAAAGTGGATTGTGTGTCTGTAATGAGATTGTACGAGAGAATGCGTCTCCAAGATCATCAAGCGGAAGGAATTGGAACACAAACACGCTCCTTTTTTTGGTTATATGGCTCCCTGGAAACTTTACGAACTTGAGAACATGACCCCAGACGAGCTATATACGAGACATCCAGATCAAACTACAGATGTTGGTGAGCAGCTCGGCTCAAACAGCGACCTTGGTCTTCGACATTCTAACCTGTTTTATCTTTGTGGAACATACTCAAGCCCTGATTTTGCTTCCGGTAACGCAAAATGACGGGGTTGGATAGAGAAAACTCTGATGTTCTCAGAACAGAGAGAGTCGTGTGTCGATTTCAGAGGTTCCCCCTCTTGCAATGTCAAAGCATGTCTGTCCACTTATCGTCCATATTCGTGCTGCTGCCCAATTGTTCATTGTCAGCGGCAGCGAAGCCAAACTCATTGCTGGAGAAGAGAAGAGGAGCTCAAGCACTTA